>VKKV01000101.1:0-121581 GCA_008080845.1 Phytophthora kernoviae | reverse complement strand
GGCTTCACACGCTGGCAGATCTCGCAGTACGAACCCACTTGCGTACCCATTTATACAAGTGGGGCCAGTAGAAGTCGCGCGACACTGCCGCGAATGTCTTTTCGCGGCCAAGATGACCACTAACTGGAGTGTCGTGATACTCGTGAATTATTCGTGCGCGCAAGTCAGCGTCGTTTGGGATCACCACTGAGGTGCATCGAATCGGTCGATGCTATACGTCAACAGGTCATCATCCAGCTCGTAGCGTCCAATCTGACTGCGCGTGGAGCTCCCAGTGTCGCATCACTGGGGAACGAAGATGCGCCAGGATGCTGGCGTACATCGAGTCATCCTTGTACGAGGCAGCTATCTCTTCGCGTAGTGACATCTCGGGAGCTACGGTCGTCATATTCAAACCGGAAGTGATGCACATTGTGCAGCCATCTTCGTTGTCTTCGTCCTCAGTTTTCTGACGACCTAGCACCACACGAGGATCGTAATCAGGGCGTCGGGACAATGCATCGGCGAGGATGTTGTTCTTGCCGGGCTTATAGTGTACGACAAAGTTGTATTCGGAGAAGAACAGCCATCGTGCCATGCGTTGTGACAAATGTGGACTCTTCGTCGCTGTGCGCAGCGATGCGTGATCAGTGTACAACGCGAAGGTCTGCTCTCCAAGCAGATATACTCTGAACTTTATCAGAGCATAGCGCATCGCAAGGAGTTCCTTGTCGTGGACAGGGTAGTTGCGTTCAGCCGATTTCATCTGCCGTGACTGGTAGTTCACGACCCGTTCACGGCCCTCATCGTCGAATTGCATGAGTGCACAGCCGATGGCAAAGTCGCTGGCGTCGCACACCACGTGGAACGGCTTCGAGTCGTCTGGAAGCATCAAGATTGGCGCCTCTGCCAAGCTCTTCTTCACGGAGTTGAAAGCAGTCTGGTGCTCAGGACGCCACGACCACGTGGCGTCTTTCTTCAACAACGACGACAGAGGTTGGATCAAATCAGCGTAGTTCTTCGTGTACTTGTGCAGGTAATTAGCCAAGTCCAACCACTGACGTAGTTCAGTAGGGTTTGTAGGGGTTGGCCAAGAACAAATGGATGACACCTTTTCGGGATCCGCGCGAACTCCATCCCTGCTCACGTAGCAGCCAAGCACTGGAATCTCTGGTGCGCAGAAGATACACTTCTTCAGGTTTGCGTACAGCTTATTCTCTCTCATGACTTGAAACACTTGCCTCAAGTGCCGTAGATGAACCTCAACTGCACTGAGGTCACCCTCAGCGCGACTGTGAACGAATATATCATCGAAGTAACTCGGGGCGAAGTCACGGAGTGGACGCAGCACATGGGAGACCATGCGATTGAACGTGGCTGGCGCGTTCTTCAGACCCTGTGGCATCACCAGCCACTCCCAGAGCATTCCGCTCGGGGTGCTCACTGCCGTGAGAGGTGTATCACTCTCTCTCATGAGGATCTGATAAAAGCCGTCGGTCAAGTCGATGGCGCTGTAGATGACGCTACCCGACATGGAGTCCAGCGCCATGTCTTTCCTGGGGATTGGTGTCTGCGCGGGGATGGTGGCGTCGTTTAGTCTGTTGAAGGCGTGAACGATGCGCCATCCGCCGGTGGCCTTCTTGACACAGAAGGTTGGACTCGAATGCGGCGAGATACTCTCGCGCACATGCCCTGCCTTACGACGGTTCTCAAAGAAGTCGTCAATGGCCTTGACTTGGTCTCGCGGCAGAGGCCATTGCCGAGTCACGCAGTACTTCGTTCCAGACGCGAGATCAATCTCGTGGTGAACTCCGCGGTCTGCAGGAAGCTCTGCAGGAATCTTGTCCGGGAAGACATCCGCGTACTCGCGGGCGATGTTGTAGACTGGGTTGCCGGACTCCCGCAGTGTGTCCCACGATTGCGCCGCAAAGCGCGCTTCACGTGCCGACTTTGGCTCGGCTCTTTAGGGCGCGACGACTCGTCTTCGTCGCTGACTGCGTTGAGCTCATGTGTCGTCGGGTTAGACTCGGTGATCAAGCAGACTTGTTCGATGTGACCGGCCTTGATATCGCGCAGGAAATTCTTCCAGGAGAGACTTGGAAGGCGAACGATCGACTTTGCGTCGCGAGGAGGTCTCGCGACATCAATGAATCGTGTCCTGTGTGGAGCTCCTATCACGAATTCGACCGCACAGATTGATTCTGTCGGTGAAACTTCACTCGCTACTGAGTTGCTGCGCGGCTTCAGCCGTCGACCCATCGACTTGAATCGCCTCAGCTTCTTATTTTGCTTCGAGTCACTGCCCGAAGCCGACGGCTCACCGTCGCTAGACGATGATTTACCCTCCTCTAGGCGCGGGAGGTCACGCTCAACCGCGCCGGTCACGCGCGGGAGCAAATCCTGCTCGACCGCGCCATCGTCTTGCGGGAGCGTCTCAAGCTCGACCGCTGTTCTTATTTGTGGGAGCGCCTCTCGCTCGACCACTCGTCCTTTATTCTCGCGACGTCGCGAAGATTCTTTTTCACTCGTATCGTCCAGTAGCACTGCACAAACCATGCAGAGAGGGCCATCGCTCGCTCTGTGCACGGCTGGCGTCGTGGATTGCTATCCACAACTCTGACGTGAGGCCAGTCCCTAGCGGCTACCAAGAGATGTGTAAACACCTCACTCACGTCGAAATCAAGTCGACGCTTGACTGATCGGGCCAGCCAGTCGATTTCAGGTTGATACCGTGCCAGCCACGGTATGCCCAGGATACAGTCAAAAGCGTAATTCATTTCAATCACCAAGAAGTTGTCGTTGCTATGAAAGCCATCAAACGTGTACGGCAATGATACCTCACGCCGCGCAACGCGGTGTGGTTTTCCATCAGCAAGCTTGACGACGACTTCACCTCGACCCTCGCGGACAGGGATTCCTGTCGGAAGGACCGACAAACACGACGCACGAAAGAAATTGTTCGTCGCCCCTGAGTCCAGGAGTGCACGCAGTGGTCGTGAGCACCGGCGACATGAAGACTGACGATAATCAGCCTCGTGTCGCCATTGGTAGTGGTGGCATTAAAGTGTGCATGTAGCACATGAGGGCTAGAAGGTCGGGCTGCCACCGGGGACCTGGATCTTCGTTCCAGCCAGTAGGGCGCCCAGCACCTACTGACCCTGACCGTTTTTGGTTGTGTGGCCAGGATACCGTCATCGGGTTCGACAATCTCCATGTGCGCAAGGACTGGAGCTGGCGCGCGACACACCGCCGCACGATGACCCGGCTTTCGGCAACGAAAGCAAACCATTGGGCGCACACTCCGTCCTCCTCGTCCGCTGTAAGGTGTAATACGGCGTGGATCACTCGACGCCTCAATCGCGTCGATCTCCATGGGCTCGGAAACGAACACCCGAGCTTCGCTGGCGCGATTCTCGCATAAGATGAGGCTACACGTAGTCCTCGCGAAGCGCGAGGGCGAATGCTTCTTCCAGAGAAGAGGGTTCAGCTCTTTGTAAGACAGTAACGCGTCATCCCTTCGCGCATACCGAACACAAATACATGAACTTGAGATGCCATGTCGATCGGCTTCGTGATGATACACGAAGCCAGGTGCCGTGTCTTTGGACGTAATCACGCATGAACATTTTGCCTTGTTTAAGGGCGAAAATGCTGCGCGCACGCGCGATTCATCCTGCGGCGGCTCGAGTGCGAGGCGTAGATCATTCTGGAGCATCTCCAGAGTCGGGAACGCATGTTGGTCAACAACAAGCTTGCCGAGGGCCCACTCCTTGGCCTTTGCCTGATAGGCGGGATAATAGGAAGTTTACCTTGGCCGTCGACGACTCGATGAGTCTCGACGCAATAGCTATGTCAATTTCTCTGAACCAACGATTTAGAGGCAGCCGGTCTTGACCGACACCAGAGTATGTTGACGTCTCTATCTTCACAGTATCATTCTTGGAATGCGAGGGAGTTGACACACGCCGCTTTACATCGGCGAGCTCACGTTCCATAAACTCTTGAGCCGCTTGGCGCTGTTGTTCTGGCGTTGCTGAGCTCAGCAGCGACGTAACAATAGCCTCCCCAGACACCGCTGCGAGGCGGTAGAGAGCTTCCCACTCAATGCGTGTGAGATGGGGAAAGGCGGCATGCTCCAGGGTTACCCCTGAGAGCCCAGACGTCAGGACTTGGCTCATCTTGATCTTGATCGTTGGAAGGACTACAAAGTGCTACCAGGTGTAACGGGCCAAGTGAGTGTCCGTCACTAGCGTACACGTAGCGATGAGGAAGCTGCAAGAAGACTCAGAATACTGAGACCAAGCAATAAGTCTGGGGTAAAATCAACTCTGTTTTAGTTTAGGGCCAAGGCGGCTGCCCCTGACCTCATATGAACCACTCAAATGCAGGCCTGCTCCTGATTGGGTAAAATGGGTCTGGCTCCCACTTTCAGCCAATCAGGGAATGACACTTCAACACACGCTAGCCGTGTGCTATCCTACCAACTTATGCAAATCGTTGTAAACAAAACTACCTACTTATGTAACTGGGGAGGGCCCATTACACTGCTTCAGCAGATCGGGACAAGGCCATACGTGATCGGGGTCAAGACCAGGACACGATCCGGCCCTTGAGACGTCTCAACGTGCCTTGGAAAATGCTACTACCCAACTGCGTCGCCAAATTGAGGTCTTGGAATGTCGGTCCTCTGATCTTCGGACACAACTGGACCAGCAAGCGACTAGTTCTCAATTCAAGCTGGATCGCTGCAACGCCGAGCGTGATTCTTTCAGAACCCAAGCGGATCAGACGGCAACTACACTTCAGCAGACTTCGACCGAGCTACAATGGATGACAGCGGATCGTGATCGGGTATCGGGAGAACTGCGGTCTAAACGTAAGTCCTCTAACCTTTCTCCGATCTTGACTTGCTTTCCATTAACTGTATCCGTGTGTTCCTTTACAGGAGTTAGATTAACACATCGCGATCAACCATTGCTCGGCTTGAGCAGCTCGTGAATACCCTCCAAGTGAATCGCAATGTCCTGCAACAACTTCGACAGGAGAACGCCAGTCTCACCTCGCAGCTGACCGTGGCTCAAGACACGAATACTGATCTCACAACCGAACGCGATCAGCTGATCACCGAGCGCAGTGACATTCAATCTCGTCTCACTGGTCTGGCCTCGTTCATGCGACCGGGAGCTCTCGCTTCCGCCCCCACGGTGATCTCGACTTCATCGACACCAAGGTCCCAAGGCTCCACGCCCGGTTCGACCCCAGTATCCGTGACTTCTCGTAAACGTCCCAGCACGAGTCCTCCACCAAATGGCCCTCTAACTTCCAAGCGGCGACTACGTGGGACCCAGACACAGCGTTCGCGATCAAGACGTCCTCATCAGTCGCCTCCCTCGGCTTCAAGCTCAAGTCCAGGCAATGAGTCTGCCTCTGAGAGCGACAGCGAAGACGACAGTCTCCTTGCTACTCTATCTCGAACTCGTTCTCTACGTCGCCGATCCGATCAGTCCAGCAACACATCCGGACAGGATGTGTCCAGTCAGCCGATTGCAATTGATTCATCGAACTGCTCCGATGACAGTGTTAGTACCCAGTCTCCACCGCAATCCATTTCACCAACCACGTACGCAGCCTGCCTCTAGTTCAAGCGGTGCTCTTCCCAGTGGGTCAGGTGGCGATGACAGTGATTCGGACGGTGGATCGGATCGCGACGGGGACCCTTCGAACTACAACTGTAGCAGGGCTACACAAGTATACATATGTATATGTATAGATATTCGGCAGGGATTGGGGATAGGTTGTATACATATGAAGCAGGCTGCCTGTGTGTGTGGACCACACACAGGATTACCATTTCGAGCCGCCACTGATTGGTTAGTAGTGGCGGGCGCTTAGGCGCTACTATTGGTAGAAAGAGGTACCTTTCGACCAATAAGGCGCATGCATATAGGTTCAACACGTGAGAGCCAACCATAGCCCTCATCATGCAATTAGATATTCTTTTAGCTAGGTCTGCTAAGAGGCCACGCGGCGGGCCGACATAAATACAGTTTTCAATTTTCTACCAAATAGTGTCTTTGCTTTGTATTAGAAATAGACGTTGTCGTGTATTTCTATAATAAATCTAAGTAAAGCCTTACGCTTCCTCATACACGCATACAGTGTATGCAAGAAACAGAGTGGTTGTCCACCCTGTTTCACAGTACATCATGCTAGCCAGCATGTTAACAAAATCAGTTTGGTGGAAGAGAGTGTGAGCCACTCGGTCTTCGTGCATCCACTTCAAAGCGCCCGTGTACTTAATTCTGACGCGCATGGTGTTGCGAACGTCCAGCCGAATCTGACCCCAGATGACGCCGACATCCAATGCTTCTCATGCTTCTTGTTCAGTATACATCAACTTCTCAAGTGATGGACGGCAACCCTCGTCGATTGATCCCAATCCGAGGGACACCACTGCACTTTGGCCGAAGCTTTACGTGACGACTTCGCGAATGACCCCTTCCGCGTGTCGGAACTGGTTCTAAGCGTTTGTAAATGAGATTTTCCAGACGGAGGGTTGCGAGTCAGGTCAACAGACTGAGAATATGAATTCCAGGTGGAAGCAGACCTGCCTGCGTCTTATCGCCATCACCACGACGACTAGACGATATGTACGCCTTGGGCTGGAAAGTCATGTCGTCGTGAGCCATGATCGAGATGGCGGTTTTCCAACTGGAAGGAGGTTCCGTCCCTTTCTGAAATGAGCAAGCAAGTTTTGCAATCTCTCCCAGTTAAACGACAGAGTGCTGTGCTCATTCAAGAAGTCCATCAGCAATGATGCGTCAAATCAAGACTGCCGGAGTTGTAGTTCCAGAATCTGGCGATGCATGGCGGCGTCCTTAAGCTTCTCGTTCAGAACATGAACTTCCTCTTCCAGAGCCTGCTTGTTCTCTTCACGTTCATGATAGATTTTCCGGACATCCTCTCGGAAACGCTGAGTGGAGTCGTATTTTTATCCAGAAGACGCTTGACCTCACGGGCCCAATCATCACCCAGAAATTTATGCTGACGTCGTAAATTCCGGTTTCACTTTGGATTTTCAGAACGTCCGAAATGGAAGTCTTTCCAAGATTCCGGACTTGGTCCTTCATCTCTCGGTATTTGATGAGCCCGCGACGCAAAATAGTGACCGGAAGACTCGTTGAGCCAACCGACTTGATTCGACTCCGTTAAAAGCGATGTCATTTCCATTTCAGACCTAAGGAAGCTCAAGTCGCTCCCAGAGAAATTTCGTTCGGTGGATTTGGACGTGATCTCAGGACGAGGTCGAAGACGTCTCCACCCTGACCAAGCAAGTTGTACAGGTATTGCACGTCATTCAGATCGAGGCCCTCGCACTGAAAAAGTGCTTCCAAGCCGGCATACCCATTCTGAGTGAAGGCATTTCCCTGGACGTGCTCCATCAAAGCTGGTACTCCGACGAGATGAGTGTCTCCCCTGGAAAGTATTTCCGAGGTACTGCATAACGACTAGGCATCAACATATCATCTACGTTTTGAGCGTCTCTCCCTGAAGGAAACACACCTCGTTCTTGGAGCCTGGAACCAGCTTATAGATTGATAAGTTTGGAGGCGGCACTCTGAATAGAGTCATCATTTTGGATGGAGTTCGTTTGAGGGCTGACCACTGTGGATTCGCCGTCACCAGACTTCTTCACAGCAGTATTGCTCTCCCTGCTGTCCACGCCAGATTCCTCCCTGATTTTGGACTCCTCCTCTTCTTCCTTTTTCTCTCTCTCCTCTTCATCGGAGTCAGCATGGAGCATTTCCTGACCACCTCCAAGGGCCTTGCCCGAGGAATTACCACCAGAATCAGTCTCAACACCTTTGTCGTCCCTGCGACTGCTACTGGAGACTCGCACACCGGTAGTTCTGTCCTCCCTAGAGGCGTTGTCCGACGGAAGTTGGGTGCAGCTCGACAGTGCGTCTGGACGCAGTTCGACGGTGCGTCTGGACGGTGCCATGATCTCGTCGCTTGGGGACGGACTGCTCATCAGCCTGGGAATTGCGATTTGATCGCACTTCGACAGTGTCGGGTTTCTGTTGGTTTCGCAGTGGAGTGACTACTCCTACGGGAGACAGGGCGAAGGAAAGATGCAACGTTCGCCAGTTATCTAACGGGGTCCTCGTTCGGAGAAATTCTCCGTTTGGAGCGGTTGTGAGCGCGAGATCTAATCATGATCTGTCAGCTCGTCGGTGAATTCCTCTGTGAAAGATCATGATGAGAGGGACGGTTGTGGCGCTGGGACTGGGCAAAATTTTGTCAAGTCCCTTCCCAATCCCTTCCAAAGATATCGAGATCTCTGATTGGTCAATTTACATAAGTCCAGTTGGGACGTCTGTGTGCGACATGGATGGCACATGGTGGGTGCAGATCTATGGAATCTTGCACTTGGCAGAAGTGGGCATCACAGGTTCGGAAGCACACACTCCGAGTGGAGAAAATGTGTTACGTCTAGACCGCCGACCACCCGACGGTGGGTTAACCTCAGCGAAGTTAAAAATGTCCTGGGAATGTATTCCAGGGGTCATCCCACCATTAACTATGTACAAGATGCAACCTAAGGTGTCCAAGATCGGAACCTATACTGCGGCATCCAGACGCTACACCAAAACCCACAAGAATGACCGACTTGCAGATGGATCTCAAGCCTAGTTCTCTGAAAATGGAACCTCCAGATAATGGTTGCTCTAAAAACAAAACTGAGCCGAGACATACCAAGATCGAATGAATTCAAGACCCTCTGAATGGCGAAGGTTCTCCGAATGGAGACTGTCCGAACGGAGATTATCCAAACGGAGAATCTCTGAAAGGTGTCTTTGGATGGAGTGAATCCAACAAAGATTCTAAATCCCAAAGTATACAAAGTACAAGTTAAATACAACCGACCAAGACGACCGACCAAATTTTGTGTACACGAAAGGGTGCTTGAAGTATCACCTGTACTCAAGAGCTGGCAACGACATATCAACCCATAGCATAATCAACCCAAGATAAACTGACACGTGTGTCAAAGACTCAGAGATAGCTTAAGAGACTGCTAGCAAAGATAACATAAACAGAGTTCGTTTTACCCCAAAACACGCAAGTGCTTCGGAGTTTGTTTTGCCATCTAAAGCGTGAGCGCTGCCGGGTTTCTTCGGGGACTTTTGAAGTGTGCGAGCAGTGACTGGAGCAGCCTGCCTATTTGGAGAACCGGCGCTGACTACGCTACGCTTGACTCGACGTTAACGCGAAGGACGTCGGGACTCTCGAAAGTTCAAGATCAAATTAGACGGGGACCAAGGCGACGCGCACCATGGGCTGATCCGTTCTATTTCATATTCCAATTAGTTGTTTCGTTCCAAACGGAGCTTCTATTTCATATTACTGCGATTTTAGGAGGTTGTTAGTAGTCACCCCCTGAGATTTGATTGATTGACTGCTGTGTGGTAGGGGTGTTTTCCCTTTGAGTGTATTCTTCCATCCGGAAGTGGTGCGCGAATATTTGAGTGAGAGAGTGTTCAGAGTTGACCAGTACTCTGAACGGAGCTCTAAGTGAGACTGGTGTTGAAACCCACCACTCAAGGGTCTAAAAGAATAAGTAGCGGCTGTATATTTTGTATAACTCTGTATTGTTGTGGTTATCTGAGAGGGATTTGCTAGTGGTCCGATCTCAGCTGTGTTCGCGTTGTTCAGAAGAATCTGTACACGCTTTGTATCCTTGTATATTTGATTGGTGTGAAATAACTCATTAGGTGAAGTCCGGTCCGCCGAAGACAAACGTCACCCATAGGGATTTCACAAGGTCACACGCCAACTCCGGACGGAAACCTCGTTCCAAACGAGATTCTCTGGCTGGAGACTGACCCCAACTTTTCCGAACGGGAAAAGTCTGGGCCACGCTATACACCCTGGACGAGAAAGGCGTTCACCCGCCTCGCCACATAAGACACAAGGGGTTGAATACTGAGGCAGGAAGTATATTGGCCTACCCAGTTCACCATATCAAGGAAGGAACGTCCAGAGCAGTTACCCTGAATTATTAGGCCAGGGTCTACTGACTCCTCCACAGAGACCCCAATATCGGAAGCGACAAGACAAAGGAAAGGAACGGGAGCCAAGCACACCCACATACAACCAGGCTCCTAGGGCCCAGACATTTCTGGCCCGCCTACCCCGATCTCGAATAATCGATCGCTGTAGGCAACCCACACGCTGCTACCTGAAGAAGTTTCCACGTAGCAACATCCCAGCCCCGCGTCTCACCAAGACGGTTCATCTGGCTTTAGCGCGTCCTCTCGAGACATCCAGAGAGCAGAGCTAGCCCACCGACGGGTACACAAGGTGAGAAGAATTCAGCATCCCCACGGACGATCGGAGTACCCCCTCCGTTAGTCGGTAGTTCGGGCGCAGTGTGTGAGCAGATCGCGAACGCGTTTTCGCTGACCTCGCTACACCACATCTACCATGTTGTTCAGGAGAACATCCTTGCGAGGTATGGGCGTCTGAACCGGTACCGTCGCATTGTTCAACTTGTTGTAAGCGTGAACTAGACGCCATTTTCCGTTCGCTTTACGGACACAGAAGGTAGGCGTCGAATGTGGGGACTTAGACTCCTGTGCCATGCCTGCCTTTGTCTTCGCGGCAAAGAAGGCATCAATGACCTCGCACTGTTCACGTGGCAGTGGTCACTGTCGCGTGACACAGTACTTGGTGCCAGACACAAGGTCAATCTTATGCCGGATCCCTTGGTCTGGAGGGAGTCGGGATGGTGGATTCTTCGATATGCTGTCCCCGAATTCCTTCAGCAATGGATACACTGGATCCTTCGGGTTCTTGATAGTCTCAGAACCAGAGTGCACCGCGCGTTGCTTGCGAATCTCTTCCAGGACGTCCTCGTCCATGACAGAGGAAAAGTTCGCCTCTTTAGGAGTGGGTTTAGAACGTATGAGTACCAACTCTGAGATCTCCCCGGCTTTTAGTTCCGCCAAGAAGTTGTTGAACGACAACTCCTCGAGGTTCATCAACTCTGAGACCTCGGGCAGTGGCTCCAAGTGGACGCTTTTGCCTTGACATGTAGACCGGTCACTCCATCAAGGATGTGATAACACTCCTCGATTGGTCATGTTGGTGGAACCTGGGCTAAGGGCTCCTGATCAATTGCTTCGATCTTGGGCTGATATTCCACCATACCCCTCGCGTCTTGTGCTGCTTCTTGGGATGTGGTGCTCTGTTACCCACGCCCGACAACACCGCCATGGTGCCACCCTTAGGAGTTCGAGTGACTCCATGCGGAACTATGTTACCCACAACCGGAGAACCATCCACGGCCTCCTGATCAGTTTCGGTCTGAGTGACCTCGTGTGGAACTATGTTGCCCACCTTGGATGTGCCAACTTCGGCCTCCTTTATAGCTTTGGCTGCCTGTGGTACTCTTTTACCCGCATGTGGACCAATGTTATCCACTTGATGCGTGTCAGTCGGCACCGTCACTGTCGAAGCCTGCACGGCGCGACAGCATTGAATGCAGAGACCTACCGACGTGGTAGTCTCCGCTTCCGACTCTTCCTGAGTCTCGGCATTATGGCCTTGCGCTTTGAGCGCGTGGCTGGAAGTCTCGTCCACCGACCTAGCCTCTGGTGGCCTGCGAGCAAAGCTCGCGTTAGACAGGTTTGCGACCAGTTGCAGCGCCCACTGCAACTGCTTCTCTGTTGTCGGCAACTGCCTCGACAACACCCATGTATTCTTCAGACGGATTTACGTATCGGTCATCCTTACGGATGCCATGTCATCTGGCAGAGGTGGGAACATGACTCACCAAAGCTCCGTCAGATACCAGAGTCTTACTCGCTCCTATGGCTTTTCCACGCCAATATATCTAGGGTTCGTGCTTCTCAAGCCACGGCATGCCCAGAATCAAGTCATACTTGTCCATGTTAAGGACCATGAATGGCTCGACGCTGTCAAAGTCCTCGAACTTGACAGCTAGGTCCATACAGACCCTCGGTACTCTTACCATTGCACCACCAGCTAGTCTTACTGATACCAGCCCGTTTCCTTCACTCTCGCGTAGAGCATCGGAGAACTTGTTACTGTTGCGTGCAACATATTGTCTTCGAGCAAAGTTCTTCGAGGCTCCAGAGTCGATCAACACTCTCAAGGGATGATCATATCCCCGTACATTTGCGTGTACTACAAGCAGCCCTCTGCTGCCCTTTCTCCTCATGGAGAGAACACAGTCTCTCCGGGGCTAAGCCACCATGGTGCGCGCCACCTGCGCACCCGCCATGACGACTCAGGTCTTCCCAGCAGGGCGCTCCGCCCCTACTGGTGTCCTGTGTCCCCCTGTCCCCTGGGACCTTGGGGTCAACCCTGGGGTCTTTGGAAGAGTCGCCTTCCACGTCCTCCCGCAGGACAGGCACGTTGCATGTGCCCCATCTTTCCGCCTCCAAAGCAGCGGATATTGCTCTGCTCGGTCGTGCCCAAATCCATTGGTACCGGCCCATTGTTTACAGGCGCCTGCCAGGTGGCTGTAAGAGTTTGAGCCTGCTTATGGCTGTACTCCTCTTGAAGAGTGACCTGAATCGCCGCTTCCATAGTGGATGCATGTGTGCGGAACAGTTGCGTTCGCGCCGGGCCTACTCGTAGACCCTCCATGAAGACAGTCACCTTGATGTCTTCCGGTAGGGGTTCCCCACCAAAGAAGCTGCCAAGACGCGCATCTCCTGCACGTACTCGTGCAGCTCACGCCTTCCTTGCTTGCAGGCGAGGAAGTGTGAGCACTGACGATACTCAATGTTCGCCGGCAGGAATGCAGCAAGCAGCTGCTCCACCAATTAAGTGAAATATGTAAAGCATCCAGAAGACGTAGTCTCCATGGTGAATCCCCAATCCTTGGCACGACCACCCAACTTGGACAACACAAAAGCCACGCAAAGTGACTCGTCAGAGAAGAGACCTGCCTGCATGGCGATGTCCACTTGGACTCATAAGTGAAGCCCCCCCTCCTTTCCTTCATAGGGAGAAACGTTCAGCCTCAAAGGCTTAGGTTGTGCCGGCTTCGGCGCAGCCACGGACGCTTGCATGCTTCCGCAAACGTGTGCGACCAGCCCACGTTCATATTTGGCGAACGCATTGATGCGCTCGACCTGATCGGTTGACGAAGACGTTGCCAAGTCTCAGAGAGCATCCATACCAAAGATGCCTCCCATTTTTTGAATAGACCCCCACTAAGAGTCGTTCAAGTGAGCAAATTCACTTCGGTCCATCTCGGCTCACTCGTTAATACCATAGAGTATTCAGGTAGTCCACTCTACCCGCGTAGATGCAGGAGTGGCTACAAGTGCTACCAGGTGTGACGGGACCACACAGAACCTTGCACAGAGGAAGTGCTTGGAGTATACAAAATCCTAGTGAATGGCAGTTCACTCGATTCCCAGTCTTAAGGGAATCAGTTACAGATTAAGTAACAAAACTAAGACTGAATATATTTATAGTTAAGGTTAGTTTAGCCTGCAATGCAAACTTCCTGTTAACTATACTGAATCGAAATCAATGTAGAATGGCTAGTTCTAGAGGCCAGTGATGTGTGACACATCAGTTTGTATGATACACCATATTGTGTGATACACCAGTTTGTATGCACACATCAAGGGTACATGTTGTATGGCCTCTAACCAGGACCCATTGGTCCAGAAGAGTGACACATGTCACTCTTCATGTAACTGGCATTTGTCCCGTTACATAGGGTGCGCTTCGTTTTAATGTAGCTAAGGTAGTTTTTACAATACACAAGAAAGAAGGCGATCAAGACTGCGGGCAGATACCGGAGCATCGGTACATTACTTTAGCAACGCTGCCGAGTATGATAGGTCGGCAACCAGGAGGGCAGCGAAACGCACTTGGTGGAGGGACGCATAAGCTAATAATGCGGCCGCGCAGTGACTGCAAGGGGCCAGACTATTCAGAAATGAAGCTGTCACCTCCATGTATTCATATGGATCATCTCTTATCTAATCATAAATAAAATATGTGTCTTTGTCCGAATTATTTTGACCATGTGCCAAAACCTGCAGTTGTATGGCCTTCAAATTGGCAAATGTTAGCATTAGCCAGTTATTCGCTGCTGTAATTGGCTTATCGTGTCTAAAAGTGTGCTCTGATTCGCTCTGGATCAAAAGTTATTGCGATTTTTCGGATGTCCGGAAAATTATGGCCAGAACTTTAAAACTGCATCTAAATATTCAGACCTCTGGATATAAAAATCCAGGGCTGAGTAAATGAACTTACACGAGAGTCTGGAGAGTCGGCCATTAACTTAAACGGACTGCTCATCCGGCTTGATTCTACCGCGATATAATTGGTCAATACTAACTGGTTGTAGTGCAACTAATAAGCCGCAGTGGTACCTAACAGGGAGGGTGTCGCTCCTATGTGAAATGGGACGGAGGTCAAGGGGGTCAGGGGTCACCCCTACGGGGCAGCGCGGCCCTCCCTTCGCTTCGCTCGCTCTGGTGCTTCCTAGTTTTCATCTTGCCTGCTTTCTTCTTCGAGCGACCGACGTCTGGTGTTGGGGCCGCAACGACTAAGAGAGAGAGAGAGAGAGAGAGAGAGAGAACCCCACTGTCGACTTTCACTCGCATCTTTAGAGCTCCGTCTCTTTTCCCCAACCCCTCAACTCTTCTTCTCGTTTGTATTCGCAACCGTCCAAGTCGAGTCTCCTTATAAAGTCTATAGAGCGCTCCCCCTCCCCTCTCCCTCGCCAAGAAATCCCTTATTAGCCCCTCCAAAACGCCATGCTGCTATCGTCCATGGACCACCTCGGCTATTACTCGATGCCCAAGGAGAGTTTCCTGGATCTAGATGCCTCCGCTGGCGTCGCTGGCCCCGACGGATACGTGCTCCCTCCTGAAGACATGGGTGTCCAGTATATGAACGAAGAAAACAGCCCCAAGAACGGAACCAAGTCATCGCTGTACAAAACGGAGCTATGCAAGCGCTACTCGGAGTTTGGCAACTGTCGCTATGGAGGTTCGTTTCATCACTTGTATCATCTAGAGGGCCATGGAAGTCCAAAACTAAACGCAAGTTTTCCTTTATCCAACAGCCAAGTGCCAATTTGCCCACGGAATCGCAGAGTTACGTCACGTAGTGCGCCACCCCAAGTACAAAACCACCAAGTGTAAGTCGTACTGGGGATCGGGCCATTGCCCCTACGGAAGCCGTTGCCGCTTTATCCACGAGGAAGCTGAGGGCTACACGCAACCTCAGTACAGTCCTCCGAACCACCTGGGTGGAGGTATGTTCATGCACGAGAAGGAACGACTCGGCAGATTGGGCGGTGGCGTCATGGCCCCTCCTCCGCCGTCGGTAGATGTTGGAAGCGGTGTGTACGGTGGTGGTCTATACAGTGACCAACCCAACCCACACCACCTCCAGCAGCTTCGCCCGCACCACCCGACGATGCCTTCCTACCCGAAGGACAACTACTCACTCCTGTCGTCTCTGGACAAGAGTGCCTCCTGGGGGCGCCAGCCATACCCCCGTCTTCCAATCTTCACCCGAATTATGCTGGTGAACACTTTGGCAGTGCTTCTGTGAAGCAGCAAGGCTCGCTTGGCAGCATTGGCTTGGTTCCTTCCCACCAACGAGTCTCTCCGGCTAACGCTGTTGCGAGCAGCGCGTCGTCACCGAGCTACCCGGACCTCCAGGATGCCATCGACGCATTGATGAAGTTCTCGTTAACGACAGACGACGACGAGCCGACCCTTGAAGAAAGCGTTGCCCCTACCGAGAGCACCTCAATCAAGGCCGTCCCTGGCCGTCGCCTCTCATGTCACCTCGCCCACTAATCCCTCGCCCTCGACGGCTTCAAGTGTGACGAAGACGGAATTCTCGCTGCAGTCCGACGAACTGTGGAAGGACTTCGCTCCAGTCTCGTCTGCGCCATTTTCGGGCGACGATCTGCAAGCCCAGCCGTGGTCAACGGGCTGTCCCTGGGTCTTGAAAGCAAGCCTTTTGATGGTGTTGCGACTGCCAATGGTGATGCGAAGGACGCCTCTGGTAGCAGCAGTAGCGACGAGGAGAGCCCTCGACTGAGCGTGTTCGAACGCTTCCATTAAGGCGTCGGAAGCGAAAAGGAGAGGTGGCGCTCTGTATCTATCTATGAGCGCGTGCGCGGCTTGCTCGTGTCCATTCTGGTCGGTTTGGCCTTCGTGCTGCTGCTCGTGCCCGCTCGTGTGTTTTACCAGCCCCTATTTACTCTTCATATAAATATATTAAATGCTGCTGGCATAGCAGTTGGAACCCATCGTGCCACAAAGCTCTAGGTTGCGGCTGACATTCAGCATGGCCAGCATCGCATTTGTAGTGATAACCTATCGCAGATAAATGATGAAGCTGACTCAGTCACTTGTTAAAAAGGACCGGCGGGTAGTAACGTACAACACGTGATGCACAGCGTGGATGTGTGCGAACTCGTCCTTAATCACGCTCTTCGACGTTCCGCCCTTGCGGCAGTGCGCTAAACACTTAGTTCTTCTTGGAGGGTGGGCCTTTGCGCTTGGGGGTCTTTACCTTGAGCTTTTTCTCCCCAACCCCGTGGAGGTTCCGAACACGCTCGCGTTGCTCTGCGAGAATCTCAGCCTGCGTGCGCTGCACCGCCTTCTCCGAGGCCACGGCGATATCAGGCCGCTTCTTGGTCTTCTTCTCCGGCAACACCACCATCCTCCGTCGGTTGGCGTAGTCGCGACAGAACCTAGACACGGAAGTAAATCGAGTGATTAAACAAACAGCCCTTCTTGTTCTTCGCTCTAATGCTCGATACAGTCCGTACCTAATGATGGCCCATAAGCTGCAGAGATCAAACAACGTACGCAGATATGAATAAGCAAGCATCTGGCCGCGATAGTGGTTCGTTCCCACGGCACTAGCTTACCACGGACACGTGAATACCATCGTGAATACCGTCACCAGCATAATATAGTCTGAGCAGCACACAGCAGTGTTCGGTCACCAGATAGCACGAGAGCAGTAAAGAAATATCTCACCCTACTTGTTTCTTGACCCTGCAAGCGCAGGATCATACCGAAGATGCCCAGAGCATAACCGATGCTAAGCATTCGGATGGCAATCTCCACCTTCTCCATCGTGCCAAGGCGCTTGTCCGACGAAATATTCTCACTATTGAACGACGTTTCGAGCACGTGTAACACCCCCATGATGTAGGGGTTGCAAACTCATGTGATCGTTATCAGCACTTTGGTGGATCACAAGCACAGTCCTGCATTAAATCTTTTAATGTCGTGCAACAGCCTAAAACACTCTACAGCTCCTCGTGCTCCGCGGCGTCCGTCTTCTCGTCCGCAGCCTCATCCTCCTGGTCGTCTCCGTCCTCCTCCTCAGCCTCCTGTTTCGCGCCGTGCTCGGCACCATCCAGCTCGAACTTCTGCGCGTTGTTCTTCAGGAATTCCGTAAAACCCTCCACGTCACGCGAGCCCTCGTACACGACCGGGTTCTGCTTATCCTTACCGGGGAAGAAGAGCAACGTCGGGAAACCACGCACGTCCACACCTGGGTGGTCAACCTCATTGGCTGTGGCGTCCATCTTGCCAATCAGGATGGTGTCCACATCTGCGAACTTCTCGGCAAGCTCCTCGTACTTGGGAGCCAGAGATTTGCAGTGGCCGCACCACGGAGCGTAGAACTCCAAAAGAACGTCCTTCTCGTTGTTGACCACACGCTCCTGGAATTCCTTGCCCACGATAACCTTCACGGCCTCGTCGCTGTCGTCTTCGGGCTCCGCAGACTTGAGTTCCGGGGTAAGCTCACCACCGAAGTAGCGCTTTTCAAATGCCACCAAGTCCTCGGCAAGACTGCCATCGATCTTGGCAATAAAGTCGTCGCCCTTGTAGTCGAAGCCGTATTTCTTCATGGAGCCGCCCATGTTCACCAGCATAATAGCAGGCATGTCCGCCTCCGCCAGACCAAAGTAGTCCACGATACGCTTCTCAGTGTGCGGCATAATAACGTGGAGCAGTTTTCCCTTGTTCTCTCGGGCAGGCGTCTTTAGGGCCTTTTCAATACCAGCCACATAGTCCTTGTCAGTGTCGACGAAAGCAAGCACGTGCTCCGCCATGTCACCGCCAAAGATCATGGGGGCCTTGTCCTGGGTGAATGTGATGACGAGCGGGAGGCTGTTGCCCTTGACGAAGTCGCCCAGAGCTTCCTTCTCGAACTCGCCGTCGTACACGACCTTCCCTTCGTCAAACTTCTTGTACAGCACCACCTTGTTCACGGCTGCGACATCCTCCGTCAGATCAGTGCTGGTGGAAGCCACGTACACAGCCAGATCGTCAGCGTCCGCCAGCTTCTCGAGCAGAGTGCGGGCCTCGCCCTCCTCAGCGTCCACCACAGTGAAGACAACGACGTCGTTGACCTTCTTGATCTCCTCCAGCTCCTCTGCCGTCTCCACGATCTTCACAGCGGGCCCCGATTTCTTAACCACCCATTTCTCGATATCACTGGCTGTACGGCCGCCATCATAGTCCTTGACAGCGTCCACATCACCCTTAAAGAACTTGAGCGTGGGGAAGCCGCGGACGGCGAACTGTTCAGCCAGCTTCGTCTCGGCAGTGGCGTCGATCTTGGCGAGGCGGATGGGCGGGTCCAGCTCCTTCAAGTTCTTGGCAGCCAGCGCGTACTCGGGGTCAGTTTCTTGCAGTGGCCACACCATGGTGCGTAGAACTCGACGAGCAGGGTGTCGTGGCCAGAGACGGCCTCGGCGAAGTTGGCCTCCGTCAGCACGAGCACGTCGTCCTCTTCCTCGAACTCGGCCGCACGCACAACGAGCGCCACGGCGAACAGCAGAGCCAGCGCACGGGCTGCCTGCTTCATGAACATCATCTTTTACGCCGTGCTTTCTTCCTGGTCACCGGCTGCGAAAATTCAAAGTGATCATTCGCCGGTGGGGGGCAGGAGAGATTCTCGCCACGTGTCTGCTTACGGTATCTTATGTGAACCACACCACTGGAAACAACACATTTGTATGAGTCGGACACGTGGCGACAGCTTCAAGCTTCGCTAATGGACACAGAAGCGATATTGGTTAGGTTCAAGTGAGACCGTCCAATACGGCTTTATCAACGATGCTATCGACCCCACTGCCAAGATACATTTCGATAAACAGCGTCCTTGCAGTCTCAGTGAAGCAAGTTGTCTGCTATATGGCGTTGGACCTAGGCTTTAAGTTTTTTTTTGCACCATCTTTCCTAGTCAAACGTGAACCAGATCTAAACTACTGCAGTGATGTAGTCACCCAAACCAATTGTCGCAGCGAGAAGCAACCCCTTGTATCGCGTACCTCGCTTCTCCTGCTTGCGTTCGAAAAAGGTAAATCTGCACGAACAGTCACGGAAATATGCAGTTAGCTCCGTCACCACAGCCAAGTGAGCGGTTGATCCCATCGCCAGTACCTTTCGTCATAAAACCCCTTCGTGTAGACTGCGAGCAGATTGTGCAACTCGGGAAACTCCGCCTTCTGTCTCGAGAGTACCATCCGTTAATAAGTACATAAGCTTCATACAGAACTGTGCCAACCACTTTCCAGGTTACATACCTGTGAGTCCTCGAACAGTTCCCAATCATAGGTCTTGCGCTCCTCATCCAGTTTGTTAGCGAAGTGGAAGATACAACGCACTTTTTCCGGGATTTTGGACTTGTAATCTTCCTCAGACAGACTCTTGGCAAAGAGTTTCTCGTGCTTCTTAGGCAAATTTTCAACCTGGTTGCAAGACATAAGCACAATCAGCATACAGTGCACTTTTATCATAGCAAGCCCTTCGCGTACATGGGTAGCAAAAATCTCTTTCATGACAGTTTTCTGGGTGTCGATCATAGCGTCCAGGATGAGTTTTGATTCGGTCTCAGTTATGACACCATCGCCATCGGCGTCGTACACGTGAAATTGACCTGGTCAAAACAAAAGTAAATAGTCAGAGAAACGTGACATAACACACGATGTTCATACTACCGTAGTCTGTCTGTCTCTATATACGGTAGCTTACTCTTTAGCCATTCAGTGCCATTGCCTTGTGCAGCAACCAGCAGCAGCTTCTCGACGTCGCATAACTGAATTTTGCCTGGACAAGCAAGACACAAAGCAAAAGAGTATCAAACTCATCAGAGGGTTGTCTTCATCGTGGGAGGAAAGCTGCTCACCATCCTTGTCCTTGTCCAGGTAATCGAAGCTGCCTGCTGCCTGCATGCAAATGTGTCTCGACAGCTTTAGCTTGACTGCCTCTACAAAGGCCTCTGCTTGGGGACTGCGCAGCTCGCTCTCGTCCATGGCTCCAATCTTCTCACAGCCCTGAAAAGCTTCCTCCTCCTGCTTCTGTAGATAAACACCAGCCTCCTTCATGAACGCGTCGAAGGCTTCCCTGCCCAGTTGTGTCTGACTGTTGTAGTTATTTCTACTGCGGTAGGTCTCGATCCATTGATGATACGCCCCTTCTCCTTCAGTTGACGTGGCGCTGGATGATCACGGACCTTCGTCACCAGAGTCTGCACTGCCAAGATGCTTTTGAGCTCCGGTATGTCCTCGAGGGGTTGCTGTTGGAAGAGATTCCGCAGACGCGAGCGCGCAGGCGCCGCCACCGCCGTCGACATGCGTCGCATGGTGCGTGCTTGGTCAGTGGACTCCACACAGAGACAACTACAGCGTAGTCTCATTTAAGTACGATTAAAGGGTCATCATAAAATGGAGCTGTCACCACGAACATGTTACGGCTGCGCACGCGTGTGCTGCCAACGAGACCAGTGCTACATGTAAAAGCATTCACCGACAGAGCGTTAAGTTCTTCAGTGTCCACTGCAGACAAACGCGCTTTCTGTGTGGAGGGAGAACTCACTAAGGTTGGAATTTGTAGACCTAAAGGTCTAGTTTGCTTTTCGTACTAACCAAACTCCTGCTAATGATGCTTTTAGCTCCCTCCTGGGACCATCCCAGCGGTGGGCGTCGAAGCTCAAGTGAGTCATTCCTTCTCTCTCCAAGACACTCGCGCCTTCGCGCTCCTATCAGGAGACAACAATCCGCTGCATGTGGACGCAGAGTTTGCTCTTGAGCACGCAGCAGAGAGCAAGCCAGTGGTTCAGGGACTGCTCTCCGCCAGTCTGTTCGCAACCATCTTCGGTCGCACAGTGCCTGGGGCGGTCTATGTAAAGCAGGACCTGCGCTGGAGAGCGCCGCTGCTTGTGGGCGAGCTAGTGGTCGCTCGCATTCGTGTGGTGCGAGTTCGCAAGCGCTTCGTGGAGTGCGAGACCACCTGCACGAAATCGGACGGTGGCGTCGTCGTCGTCGACGGCCACGCTACACTGCTCTTGCCGCCACCAGCCAATCAACAAGCAATACCGAGCTAGCATATGATCATAATGGTCGACAATTCTACAGTATTACTTCTGTAATAGATACCTTCATGCTGCTCACAGCGCGATAAGCTCGTATTGCATGAAACTGCTGCAGCTACTCGCTTCTAATCAATTTCATTGTCTGCCACTCGGAATGTTAATACAAGACACCACTCTCTGGTTTCCTTCATCCCGGCTTCCATTTCGCACGACACGTTAACTCTCTTCCAAAAGCTCAATTTGTCACCTCTGACGTCTACGAGGGAACCGCGCGACTGCTGAGGGAATTTATTCGGCCTTCTTGTTGGGGACTCCCGCCAAACAGTCTTGACGCACTCCGTAATACCAGGGCCCTCCAGGTTGACACGCAGCAGTCCCAAGAACATAAGCGACGTGGCGCCCAGCCAGCCCAGACGTGCCAGAGTACGGAAGTTCTGGGGCACGTAGTCGGAGATGACGTTGTTCATGCCAATGTGCGCGTGCACAGGCAGGATGACGCCCAGGGCGATATCCACGGGCAGAGCCAATGGCGAGGGGCTCAGCACGAACGCCAATGGCACGGCACCCATGAGGCCGATGCTCGTCAAGTGCTGCAGCTTCACAGACAAGGCATGATTGTCGGCTGGGTCATCAAGAGAGAGAGAGAGAGAACGACGTAAGTTCCATTGCAGACAAAGCAAAAAGCCTTCCTCTCAACAAAGAGTCCAAACACACCTTCCACAATGCCCGCCAGGCCAGTGACCTCCTTATTCTCCGTGTACTTGGTGGGGGAACCTACAGAACACACAGACAAATCGACAGAAGACGTCAAGTTAACGTGAAGGAAGGGGGCTCGTCTCTTGGAGGGACACTAGATGTTTTTTCTTCTTCTCATCAAGCGCTACAGAAGGCGAGAGCCAAAACTTACTCTTGCGGAAGTGGCGCACGCCTGAGGAAGGGCGAGGAGCCATGCGCTTTGTCACGGCACTGCCGGATCGCAACAGACTACGGTGCATCATGACGAGGGAGTTCACTAACTGCCTGGTGGCGTTTTCTGTTGTGAAGCTTGCGCACCACCGCCAAAATCACCCCCGTAAACCTCCCTTGTGCGATAGAACGACGGAATATTGTTTATGGTACAAAATTACCTCCATAATGAGATAATTATCACTGTCAAGGATAGGCATTGTCGCACCGCCGGGCCACCAGCTCGTTACTTGGATTTTGTATGTCTCTCAATATGAATATTGTCAAATTTTATATAAAGTTTTGGATGCGTGCAACATGAATGTTAAACTTCAACAACGTGTGTGGACAGCAACACGCGATGCCATCGATGGCAGGAGGGAGGGCGCCGACAGCAAAGTGGAGATCTGCTGGCTACGTATGGTGATCTTGGTGGTTGGATACTTCACTTGGAGCTTTAATGATTCAATTCTCATTTCACGTTAAAAGTCTTAGAGTAAATCCCCATGTGGTCGGTGCCCAACTTTCGTGACAGCCGTCGGTGTAATACTCGAATCAGCTTCGTCAAAGTCAAGGCAGCAATGAGGAAAAAGTCAAGTGAAGTGGGGAGTTTGGTGTGTGTTGTAGGTGGAGGTGGAGGTCGCAGTAAATAGAGCTCCAGTTACCTGACCTTTATTTACCTGTGGGCGTTGAGAGAACATGGAAACCGCGGCAGTGGCCGCCAGCTTGGAGCACCGCGATGCGCTGGTGGTGAGCGCCCTGTTCTTGCGCACAGAGTTCGGCGGCACGTCGGCCACTTACTCTCTCTGGCTGAGCCAGCCCTGCACGTCTGTGGTGGTGGTGCATCTTCTGCTTCCAACCGACGCCGTCAGCTCCGTGCGTCTCTCATCCGACCGCATTTGCTTCACTCCCGACAACTTCAGCTCCCCACAGCTGGTTCGTGTAGACGCCCTAGAGAATCACACGCAGTGGAACGTCATCACCCACCGCCTCTTCAGTCTCGACAGGAACTATGATAGAGCAATGACCCCTAACGTTGTTGTCCAGGTCGAAGCCACTCCTATCGAATGTCCTCTGCTGACATTTGGAGGACTCATGACGAAGCGCAAAGCAGCAGCTATGGGCTCCCAGATAGCCACTCGACTGGATCTGCAGGCTGCATTGCCGGAAGAGACTAGCAACGACGCATCTGATGCAGCACCACAAGACGCCTCATGGTGTGTCAGTCACATGGCCTGCGGTTACCATTTCTCAGTGGTTGCAGTAAGTCAGCCCAAAGGGAGCACGCTGCTGTCGTGGGGGTTGAATTCTAATGGAGAGCTTGGGAATGGGACGATGACGTCAGCTTCTACACCTCAGCCAGTGATCATGTTCCCCATGCAGTTTCAAAGAGAGCCGCTTACTGTCTCGCATGTATCTTGTGGGAAACATCATACCGCAGTCATCACGAGCCAGGCGCGGTTGTTCACGTGGGGAAGCAATAAATTCGGACAACTTGGCCTCGGAGATTTTACTCCGCGTACACAGCCAGAGGAGGTGCATTTTGCTCTTGCCACCCTTAGCTCTCACCGACGTGCGTTGCGAGTTATGCATACTGTGCAGCGCGGGGGCAACAACGTCACTCACGTAGCCTGTGGGGCTGCGCATACGCTCTTCGTTACACATCAACAGCAGATTCTTGGAATGGGATACAACCAAGCAGGTCAATTGGGCTTAGGCCATCGTTTACAGCAGCACAAGGGCTGGCGCAGTTGCACTCCGATTGCGGTGGAATCTCTTCGTGATCAAAGTATACTCGATCTTGCTGCTGGCCAGAACCATAGTGCATGTGTTATTAGCAACGGCGACGTGTACACCTGGGGATGCGGCGATGACGGACGCCTAGGACATAGCATGCTTCATGAAGGTGCGACAACTCCGACATTAATAAGCTTGTTGAAGAAGGCCTCGGTCCGCGCTCGGGCAGTCCGCTGTGGAGCAAGGCACATGGCAATTCTTTCGGATACTGACTTGCTATACATATGGGGTGCAAACGACTTTGGGCAACTGGGATGTAGGGACAAGAAGCCGCGATCACGGCCATTCTTGCTTGCTACTCCACCGCTTTTTGCCGAGGGGGTAGCAGACGTGGCACTGGGTGAATTCCATACAACGTGCGTGACATCTACAGGGCAAGCGCATGCATGGGGTCTTGACCTCAGGATCGACAGTGCACTTGTCGGGTCACATGACTCACCGCAGATGATTGACCTGCCTGACAAAGAGCAAGTGAGAAAAATCTCGTGCGGATGGACGCATACAAATATCATTACGCACGTTACCCCCGACGAGGCAAGTGCCTCGGGGCAGGGAACCACCTTTGATAGGAAAATTGAGCGCGAACGCTTACTTCAGCGCAAGATCGAAATGACGCGCTGGAGAGCCTTCATATCGGCTGCCGTGACCCCACTTTGTCATGAAGTGAAACACGAATCCCGGCTTGAAGGAAGTTCACGCAACAGAAAGATTGCCGATGATTGTCAAGCTATTCGCACTTATCAGTCCGACATTTTTGAACAAACTGAATCACTATTGGAGAGCGAGCATTCGCTGGAGAAATTTGTTGTTGCATACGTTGGTCAAGGGGTGAATGACGCAAAGGAGAGTATGGCTCGATGGCTCCGTACTACTCGCAAGAACATCAACAGGTTCGTCTTCAGAGCGTGTTGTCGATACAAGCGCTTATTAATGTAGTATTTCTACTCTTTACAGGAAGACCGGAACAAAGCAACAAAGTGGCTGCAGCTTGGAGCGTCAGTCACATCTGAAAGGAATATTTTATCGGAATCAGCTGTGTCCACCTGAGCTACCAGTAGCAACAGGCCTCTCGCCTACGTGGACTCCCCCATCGCAAACTCTGGAGTGCGCCTGTCAGCTCAACAACCAAGGACTCGTCTTGTTGTGAGTGTTCCCCAGTTTCACTGCCTGGTACATTCCAACCAAAGCCTCCTCGGACTGGCGTCTCCTCTAAGCCAGACAAAGCTGAAAACGCGATGTCAGTCCCGGAAAGATGTAAATCGGATGCATCCGAGGCTGATTCTGCATTCGTTGTTCTTGAAAGCGTTCGCTCCAGTACATCCAAGTTCTACGCGCGCACTCCATCTCTTAAACGACCCACGATTCCATCTCCCAGAAGTCAGGCCACAGTAGTGGAGGCGTTAATGCACCGACCCTCGTATTCGATCACGAAAGGTGCCCTCGCTTCCGCTCGATCCCGTCAATTGCGGTGATCCCCGTGGAGTGCGGTATGATGCCAAAATATTTTGCGACTCAGGAGCGTGATCAGGGTAGCCTAGATTGCCGTAGAACTGTCGGCACTGGCGGTTCGTTGACCATTATCGAGAGAAACCGGCATTAATTGTCGTCAAAATGGTCTTGTGACTAAACTGCGAATAGCACTAAAGCGTTTTGTAACTTCCTGTGCGACCTTCGGCAGTCGCGACTTCATTCGTGCGGGCAGCAAGTGTGGCTCGCGATGGCGGACGCGTACCGCTCGAAAGCGTCAACGCTCAACACAGCGAAGGCGATATATGGGCCCAAAGGGAAGTCTGCACGTTTGATAGTTTCAAGAAACCAGCAACAACCTCCAGGAGCTACTCCGAGCTCAGTGCTGCCTCGAATTGATCGCCGAGAAGTACCGCAACCTCCCCAGGCTTCGGAGTTGTCTACAACACCCAGTTCTGCGCGAAATGGTGCTCTGTCGATTCTTCTTCCCCTCAACGCCCATTCAACAGAGACGCTTTACCTAGTGAAGACACTTCGCCAACATTTCATGGAGATGAGCTGGAAGGCCCCTCCGCGAAAGCTGCGTGGTGCACTCCACGAGGACTTGTAGCAGATACGCGTACGGATTCACACGTTGCATCATTCTTTGCAGAACCAGAAAAAAGCAGCGACCATGATGGCTGCACAGTTACTATACCAACACCATTGAGGCTTCAATCTGTGGAAGATGATATTAATGCAAATGAGGAACGCTATCGCGTTGATATGGAACAGCTTTCATCCAACAACGACAAATTTCTCGAGATTTCAATGTCAGCTAGCCAGCATCTGGAGAACGTACACAACCAGTTGCCAAACATTGGCGAAACATTTGACCAGACGTCGTACGTTTAACCATGCTCGCTTTGGTCTACTTTTGATTTAACCTTCACCGTTTGATTGTCGAATTTGGATTACAGTTGTGCATTGCAGGGCCTTTCAGCCAACATCGCAACACTCCATCAGCAACATGAAATCGCTGAGCAAAGCATGTACGCGTTTAGGACGCAATATACGAAAGGGTTAAATGTTGACCACCGGAAATGATGCTATTTACTGTAGGTCAAACCAATTCGACGCCGCCATGAACAACAACGCAGAAGAAATGGTGGCTCTATCGGAGTTACACGCTAATGATCTGGCTGGACTTTGCCAAGCTCAAATGAGTCAGCTCCATGACGCAGAGAATATCTTCAATGACAAGGTCACGGTGTTGGAAACAAAATACCACGAAATGGAGAAGATATACCTTGGCGAGCTGCAGGAGCTTCGCCAGGCTTCATCTTTACAGATGCAGGTACTTCAAGAATCCAAGCATACCGACAAAGAGGAGCAAGAGAGATTGATGAAAAGAACTATTGAAAAGCTACAGAACAAAGCTAATGAAGAACTTGAAGGCCTGCGATCTCGCACAGAATCAGCGTACAAGGAACTGGAAGAACGTTCGCAAGCTGAATTCGTAGAGCTTCAGCGAGTTTCGACTGAGGAGCTAACCGAGGTACGGAGCGCATTGAGTACAGAAATCACGATGCTCAAGCAGAATTCGGCAGCAGATCTCGCAGCATGTACTGACAAAGCAGAACGAGAGCTTCTAGAGCTTCGGGCACAACAACAGGAGGTTCTACAGAAACTGCAGACAGAATACTCAACAGAGCGCGCACAGCTGCTCGAAAAATCATCCGAGGAGATTGCGCGGCTGCACATGCTCGCAATCGATGAGTCCACGCAGATGAAATCTCGCCAATATCGGGAAACAAAGGCGTTGCGCGAGACCCTTCAAACTACCCAGGCAGAATATTCCAATCAGATTCGAGGGCTCCATCGACGCTATACGTCACAAATCGAGGCTCTGAAAGCTACATCAGAGGGTGAAAAGGCAATTATACAAAAACGCATGCCGCGGAAACAGAAAGTATGAGAGGAGCAGCCGCTCTGGAGCTCTCCGAAAAGATATCATCCTACGAAGACAGGTTACGCGCTGTGAGTGTAACACATGCAGTAGAAATTGGCGAAACATGGAGGAGACAACCCACGCTAAGGATGTCCTGGTTGCCAAGTACGAGTCGGATTTAAGCTCCCTTGAACATGAGCGGATGCGAGAAAAGGATGCACTGATTCTCCACTATGAGGCTCAACTTGATGCTGTCAAGCGAGCTAGCACAGAAGAGAACGAAAATATCGTGAAACTTCATGATACACAGATGAAACAGCTTCGTGAGGCAAATTCGTCGAAGGTATTGGGTTTTGAAATGGCTATACGTGACCAGAACAAACAGGTGGAAGACACTATGCGTGAGAAAGACGCCGAGCTAGAAAGCGGGCAAAAGCGCATTGATATGCTGGAAGCTAGTGAGCTTGTCTTGAAAGAGTATCAACAGCAATTTGCGGAGCAGTCTCGGGAGTTGACCGAGCAGAAAAATATGGCCTTGTGCGAGCTAGACCATGAAATCTGGCGCCTTGGTCATCTGACTGTGGAAAAGAATTGGCGTTAAGTGATACCTACCGCGAGTTGAAAGCGATCAAAGAAGACCATCAGGTCAAGGCGAACACCATTCTGGAGCTTACATTTGTGATTAAAAGCCGTGATGATGAAATCGAGAAGTTGCGCAAGGCTCTGTTAGATAATGTTCAAACTATGAATACGAAGACAGAGATCCTCGAATTGACTACTGAAACATTGTCGTCAAAGGCAAAGGAGCTGGAAGCTACGAAAAATGCTTTGCGCCTGGAATCTGGCAGATTGTCTAGGGTGGAGGAATCCATGCATCAAAAGGATGGACTTCTAGAAAACACCGAGCTGAAAATGGAAAGCATGCGGCTCAACATGGAGAATATGCGGTTAGAAATGAAGCGAATGCAGATGGACATGAAGCTGCAAATGGAACACACGGAGGGTGAGATCGAGCTGAAGAACGGAGAAATTCGTCGACTTTATGGCAGCCAGAGCGAACTGAAGCAGAAGAATGATTTCTTGCAGCAGACAATCGAGAGGCTGGAAGAATCACTGGCGTTTGCCCAGCGCCAGGGGAGGAGTCCCAGCGCCGCATCGATTTGCTACGACTGGAAGCCACACAAGCAGCAGAGGCGTTAAAACAAGTATGCGATCAGTTGGCTGCCAAAGAACAGGATCTCATGATCATATCGAGGGAGAAGCAGACAGTCTCATCCGAGAACCAGCGTTTACAGATCCAATATAACAACTTGACACATCTCGCGCAACGTTTGATGAGAGGATCGAGCTTCGCACGATGCAAGCAGAGGAGATTCGTTGTCAGTGCCAAGAGATACTAAAGAAGACATTGACAGAAAAGGATGAGCGCATGCGGTCTGAAAACACCTCCTTAAACTAGAACTCTCATCATCAAAGGAGACGATTAGACATCTGGAAGGGGTTAAAATGCAACTAAGTGATACCATGCAGAAGTTGGCCGTCATAACCAGCGAGAAGAAGTATCTGGAGACAGAAACCCAGGTGCTTAGTCAGACACTGGAGAAAGCCGAGAAATCTGATCGACTGCTTCACACTGCCGAGAAAGACATTGAATTCAAGAATAAGTTTATCGAAGAAAAGGTTCAAGAGATTGAGGACCTCAATGAACATCTACGCAAGACTCAAGAAGAGGCCCACCACCGCTTGAATGTGTCTCGCATGGAAATTGAGGACTCGATGAGCAATGCCTTTGCTCTTATGTGCAGCAACGTCGAAAAAATCGTCTCAATGATCAATTAAAGTCGAACCTCTCCAACCTTCGTGCTGAGAAAGAACAACTAATGCTCGCTCTCGGGCAGGAGAAGAGGGAAATCATGACTCGCACTGAGAATCTTCAAGAGGAATTGGCAGGCATGCGAGCAGAAGGTGCTCAGGCGGCAAACGAGATAAACGATTTGCAGCACGCTCTTAGTGAAAAGAAGAAGGAGGTTTCGTACTTGCAAGAAAACTTAGCAGAGCAGACGACAGAAACGAGAAGAGTGCAGAGCGCTTTTGATGCTCTGAACAGTTCCCGTGCGGAACTTCTTGCAGGTGTAAGCAACGAACACGAAAAGGAAAATCAAGAGCACCTGGGCTCAATTCACTTGATGGAGCTAAATCTTGAAAACAAAGTGCAAGAATGCCAAACATTGGAGCAATGTCTAGAGGATCAGCGCCAAGAGCACTGTCACCTACTGGCCCTGCTAACACAGGCTGAAGACGAGCTCACCCACGTAGTTTGTGCGCACTTACTAGAATTAATGACGACTCAAGTGGCACACAATCATGACATCACCTCAATGGAGCCGTATATGGCAGAAACTAAGGAGTATTACAACATGCAGCTAGCCCCAATGGTTACAGAATATGCTCAAGAGCTCAAGAGTTTGAAACAACATCACGTTTTAGATTCAGAAGCCACACATCAACTAGCTCATGGGCAATATCAGCAGACTTCCACGAAGCACAAGAAGATGATAGATGAGTTGACTGCACCTTTCACTCAAAATATGGAGCTGATGGAGAAAGCTCACACAGACGAAGAATGCCATGTGGCAGCTTTAGCTGTTATTCATGGGGAAATGGACAGCAAAACGAAGGCTCTGAAATGCTCTGAGGGGACGATGACTGTGTTGAAAAATGAGATTACTGACCTGCAGGAGCAGTTGCAAAATGCAAAACAGGAAGCCGCAGACCGAAAGGCTGATGTGGCAGCAAAGAATGCAACAATCGACAACGTTCGCAAAGGTACGTTGACTTGTGAATCAAAGCAGTGCTTTGAGGGTAAGTCTCGGTGCTGACCTCATACCCTTTACTATCTCTACGCTAATACAGAACTTAATCTCGTGCTCGAGACCAGCAAAAGCACACGTTCAAGCGAGCAGTTTGTCGCTCTGCTACGACAGCAGCTGGAAACACACATGATGGAGGTTTACCACATCGAGCTAAATAAACTCGAAGGTTTTACGCTCGAAGGAGAGAGCGACGTACTCGAGTGTATGAAGGGATTTTTGTGATGCGTTATTATCGAAATGTAGCTCCATCGAGGCCAGACAATGCTCCATACCCGGTGACATGTGTTGGCGACATTTGCGTCCGTTTGCAGGAGTACGATCGCGTGATCTCAGTACTCGAAAACTTTCTGCCACCGTCTGGCAATTATGATCAGAGGATACCCCCTCTAGGCACATCACGACACTAATTGGCGATCTTGACCGACTGAAGCTTAGCGTGTATCAACTCTTTGTTTATCCGATCGATGATTCTGGTGGAGCGAAAGACTACGACGCCAGCACATGGGGGCAAATTTTAGGCAACCTTACTGACCTGTTTGACGTACTAGCGATCCCGGGGATATGGATAATTCCTTAATCCGCAGTCAACAGGTGATCCATATGCTCGACGACAATCAAAAACTCATGCTGGACGCCAGATCAAGCTGTCTGAAGGATGACATTAACTCCATGGAAGATGTGGAGTATTTATTCTCCGCCATTGGCGATGTGCTTGCACGCGCCAGAGACGTCACAAACAGCGACAATTTTGTCAGATTAGAAGACTTGATGACGCTGTTTGACGAATGGGAAGGTCTCTACAAGGAACTTGATACTTTACGATCCATCAATAACACGGAGAATGGCATTCCTCTCAATTATTCAACTATAACACCCGAAAGTTGCGTCGGAATGGCCAAAATTTTGACTGCCAGACATGAAGCTGTGGCATTTATTCAGCGGTGCAAGACCGTGCTTCAGCTTTCAACAGATGATAAAACCTCCCTTGATGACATTGTGAAGGCAATTGAGCAGCTCATGAAGATTCTGCAGCATTTCGAGCTGCTGCAACCGAAACTGGGCAGCCCACGTCGCCACCTTACTGTTAGTAGTGCAGGTGGAAGCAACAAGAGCTCTACTTTGACTGATCCGATGCCCACAATTGAAAACAAGGTGACTGCAATACTTGCTTTTGTGGAAGAGCTACAACTCATGTCAGACTTCGCTCAAAACATCTTGGATGATGAAAATAAAAGTCTAGGAGACCCAGCTAGTAACGAGAGTAGCAGGACCAGTCTTGCAGTGTTGCAGGCCCTTACGCGGACACCATCGCCCGATACAGCGCCTGGCGAACTGCAAGTCGACGTTGATTTCGTTATCGATGATGTGGCGCAAGATTACAATCGAAGTCGTTGCAAGTTGTCGAACGAAGAGGTATTATTGTCGAACGGGCGGAACCTGTCATCACGCCCCCCTCACCTTCCTAGCAGACTCGTTGGTAGATATTTCACTTGTAATGAGCGACCACCAGCGCCTTCTATCTCAAACTGCTCGCTGGGTTTTGAAGGCAAGGCAAGGCAAGACACACGAACAAAACTTTAGCTTGGGGATGGAAATTAGTCGTTTGGTGAGAGAGCATTGTGCTCTTTTGTCGTTATCACGTCGTCTTTTTAAGATGAAAGACCCCCGTCAAGAGTTGGCGTCACTACTGGAAGGTATCGCACTTCTTGAGATAATGGCAGGACGACTTGCGCTTTTTCAATCGAAAGCTGTTCGAGAAATGGACGAAACGAGTTGCCAAGGTTCCAACTTAGATGAAAGCACATGTACAAGATCTAACACCTCCGAACCCGTGGAATCCCTTCATGAAAGTGAATTTGACTCCACCGAGGTGTCCACCCGTCCTGTGCTCGCCTCTATCGGAGATATGGCACGACATTTCCAAGACTACGACTATCTTCTTCAGCAGATCAAATCTGAAGTTATCCAGGTACATCGAGACAACAATTCTCCTCTCAACATCGAAGAATTAGTACAGGAACTGAACGACCAGGTGACACTTGTGGAACATAGCAAATCATTACTTGGACTGCAGCAGCCCATCGACGAGCTACCTCAATTCCTCGTTGGGGCGCTGGAGGTACTGCGACAGGCAAAACGGCTTCGAGAAAAATCGTTGTGTTTCGAGAAAACCTCTACAAAACCTGAGGTTGATCAACACGATGTGACTGAAGAATGCAGATGCAGTACGACTGGGAGTGTCATTGAAGCCGTCTTAAGTGAGATGGATGCTGTTGTTGAGGATTTACAGGGATACAATCACTTACTTGCATGGCTAGAACAGATATTACCTGCGTCAAAATCGGTGAAGAGCGTTGCTGATTTGAAAGAGCGCTTGCAAGCCGTATTGGTGCAAGTCGAGTGCTTGACAAGAGAGAATGCGACAGTATCGCAAGACAAAACACGGCTGGAAGGTGACTTTGAACAGAGAAAAATAACCCAAGGTGACCCAGAGGAGGAAGCATCAAAAGAGAGCATGCTACGTATGAAGCTTGCTGAGATGGATAGGTCTTTCGCTGAAGAGCGAGTGTTTCTCAGCTCAAAAGAAGTATTGTCCGAGATTTTGGATATCGGGGGCACTACAACAGGAGCATTCTCGCGAATATCAGTGTACCAGCAGTTTTACGATGAAATTATGCGTCTGCACGATGAAAAGCATGCTGCAGAGAGCTACGCGACCCGAGAGTACGAATTCTTGCAGGCGCACGATCTGCTCCCAACGTCGATAAATGCTGGCGGCAGTACTGCTCCTTCACTTTCGACGTTGTCCTCGATTCGGCTGCAATTATTCCAACAACTCGTCGATTCCTTGGTAAGTCAACGTCAGCAAAACAGTGAGCTTTCGCAAGAGCTTTTACGAGAAAGCAGCTATCTGCAGGGTAACAACTTAATATTCGACGCCAGCGAACCCCACAAGTCTCGACTCGCGGTCTACGAGACGCTTCTGGCAGGTCAAAATACCTTGATCGAGGAGAAGATGGAGCGCGAGGTGGCACTAGAGAGTGAGAAAGCATTCCTTGTTTCTCATGGAGTTGTGCCATTTGAAAGCACCATGGAAATATACGAGCATTTTGTGCTGGCACGACAGCAGCTTGCTGCACTGACTACGGGACTAGAGGAAGAACTACGGTTCTTAGCAGAAAACCATCTGTGCTCTAGCGAAGACCTGGCCAGTGATACTGCCAGCCTCATGGCTCCGTTTTCGTCATCACTTCGATTTCAGGTGTATCGAAAGCTTCTTCAGACCGAAACTCGAGGATGCGAAACAAACCGGTTGCTACAGAAAGATATGGAGCTGCAGTTGAGTCAGCAAGATGAGGCCGCAGACAATGTAGTTGCTTCGTTGACTCGGAAAGTAGAACAACTGGAAACAGAATTAATGGGGTGGCACGAGTTCGTCTATGTTTCTCAACTTGAATGGGAGCGTATGCTACTGGAAGAAGAGGAAAATCGACGAAGGTTAACCCGCACTTTTGAAGTGACGCAGAAACAGGTAGAAGAGGATCACGCTTGTGAGCTGGAGAAGATCACTCAAGCTCGTAATAATGACGAAATATTAGCAGCTGCTACGCGCGCCGAAGCACTGGAACATGCGGCAAAGAGCACGAGGAGCAGCTAGCTGCCCAACTCCAAAAGCAGGCTCGACAGTTGGAATTTGCAGTGCTTGTCCATGATGACTATGAATCCTACAAACAAGTGAATGATACTTCAAATGCTAGCACAACCTTTTCAGCCGCACAGATGCGAGCACAACTGCTGGAGAAGTTTGCGAAACGAGATACGACAGCGATTAGTATGATTTACAAGGCGATTCGCTTGACGACGGACATTTTAAGCACAACACCTATCACGTCTGTAGGGTCAACAGCGGGGCAATTTGTATCCGCGGACATCACACAAGCGGTGCTTTCATGTGTGAAAGAGCTCAAAGCGTTGAAGGAGTACCTTGTGCAGTCCTTAGAGCATGTGGCACAAGCCGGCGATCAGATACTCATTTTCGCTGAAGCACCTTTCACCAAGTGGATGGCTGATGCAGTCGTTCGAGCAGCAGTTGATAAGGAATCTGCCATCGATCTTGCGCTCTGCTCCCACCGCGAATTCATGGCTTTTGCCCAAGTGCAGCTGCAAACTCGGCAGGATGAGGCGGAGGAAGCTCTCACTCGGCTGTACGGAAAACTAAAGGCTGCGGCTACCCACGGGGCCTTTACAGCAGAGCAAGAGAAGCTGTTGGCACTAGAGTTGGAAGCCACGCGCGAAAAAGAAGCCAGAGAAAATGTGGCCTGCAAGTTTCGGCTTAACGAAGAGTACTACCGGCGGCTGCTTGATGAACGCAAAGAGATGGAGATAGCGCAAGCAGCCGTAATTGTGGAGCTTCGTCAAGAAAGCAACACTTTGAGGCAAGACCTCGGAAGGGTGGAACAACAACTACAGCAACAAACTGTAGCCTCTTCGTTTCGGCCGCCATCAGGCACTATACTTGCTCTTGCTCCGCGTGTGTCGGTAATATCTCCGCGAATTCTAAAAGTGCAGCTGTATCCACTGCCCCGATACCCATGCGACCAGAGCGACCGCGTGGCGGTGGAAGTGCTCACAAAGAGCGCTTCATGAGTGACTTAGAAAGAGATACGGGTCAGCGCCGCACAAGCACTGCCGCACGTCGTCTTAACGACTGGAAAGCTCGCGAGGACGTTTTTGCTGAAAATTCTGGCACCCAGCTCGAGCAGGATTTTCGTGCTTTGCAAGCAGCAGAATCTGCCAGCTACACACTACAAATTGAACCTGTCACCCCGGCAATGATGGCTGCACCCGCTACGGCGCCAGGGTCCTCACTTCAAAACCAAGAACTGTGGTACCAAGGCGTACGATCAGTTCATTACGTGTCCTTCTTCATCTCCGTCTTTCATGTTCCTAGACAGCAACTCTTCCGAGTGGAGGTCTTTAACAGTGATACCGAGCAACAGCAGCAGACGGTGTACGTCACCTGGATCGAAATGCTGACATTCCTCCAGGAGAGTAGTAAGGCAGCGCGCCAAGGCATTGCTCTGCCTGTGGATCCCGATATGGCTGTGAATGTTCCCCAGCACGTGCGTGCTGAGACTATGGACATCCTGTTCGAGCGCGTCAGGGTCTACGGAAAGGGCACGGGAAACATACTCCTAGGATTTGAGTAAGGGTAGTTATACCGTACAACAGCGTGGGGGCACAGATCATCAATGAAGTCAAGCGTCTGCGCCATCACATCGTTAGCGGCGTACTAGGCGGCGATTCATCCTGCCCTCGCGGAGAGCTGCGGCGCTTTCGCCACCACTGCGTTAGAGATACGCTGTGCCATGGAAACATCGATGGATCATTCGTAGCAACGGTAGTGTTCTTGCCTCCGTCACCGGAACCCTTTTGTTTCCGCCCTCGCGTCTCATTGTTGTTACCACTATCATCACCAGCATCGTCCTCTTCGTCACTCAGCCGCACCTCGCCGTCAGTAGTCTCGTCGAAGCCACCTAGAGGGTCAGAAAGCAGCAGGCCACGATTCTCTGCCTGCTCCTCCACCGCCAAGAGCGCCGAGTAGGACGTGAACACGTCGTCGTCCAGGTATTTACGCGGGTTGCTCTCGATTAGCTTAAGCAATCTCACAAAGTGAGGGTGAACTTCAGCTATCGGGACGTGGAGATTGAAGGAAAGTTGCGCGTAGACTGTGAACTCTGCCGTGAGCACGTCTCGTGATGGGAGGGCGTGGACGCGGTCGATGTCCTCCAGAAGCTGGTGGATAACGCGCTTGCGCGCATCTGAAGCATAGGGTTCGTTGAATTTCACGGCCAACAAAAACACACTGCCATGTACAGCTTGCGGTTGACCTTGGTAACATAGTGCTGTAGTACGAGCTTTTCAAAGAGCACACAGGCAAGGGCCACAGTGGCCACTTCCAAGTCCAGCCTCTGACTGCACATGAGCGTTTCGCGCTTGAGATGCCTGAGCTTACTCAGTGACAGTGACGGATCTTGAAGCCACCACGCGTGCTTCTCTTGGAACTTCTGGTTCAACTCGTCCTTGAGCTCGTGTGGCTTGACGAACAGGAGAATGCTGGACACAATCGGTCCGAGACTCTTATCACCTCGCACTACGTGACGATGGCGTCCCTGGCGGAACTCGGGGTCGTCCATGAAGTTAGCAGAGTAAGGAACACGCTCCGGATGCGCATCTTCTCGATCTCGGTCTGAGTCACAGTTCGACCACGTGGCATGGAGTAGTCGGAAGTAAGAGGTCCCTCTCCAGTCGTAATGGGTCGGTGACGGTCGCTCCACCGCCAGTCCACTCATGGACGCAAACCTTCGTCGCCTGGTCGTCGTCTCGTTCCCATTATACTGTTTACATCACGACACATCATCGCCTCAGTATATCACTTGCAAGATCTACCCAATGTCTTCCCTCTCCCTTGTTAAATAAACGGTTTCTTACATTAATGATTGTAGAAGTGGCCACTGGATATCCACAGCCTCTGGAGAAGAATAGTCTTGCATCTAGTAGTCCCTGCTGCGCCGTGACTCCCTCCCAGCGTCTCACAACAGCAGATGCTGCTGGGAATTTGGTAGTGAATCTGTATCGGAATAACGGAGGAACGTGGACGATAGTGGCGGCCATTCCAGGGAGTCTGCGACCTGCAAGGGGTTCTACGTCTGATGCATTTGCTGATGAGACCCCGCTGGGCGACTGTAGAGTCGATTCCTCCTCTTGGACCGAGTCGGACGGAGGTGTGTGGGGATTGCTATTAGCCTCATCTCGTGGATTCTCAGACGTCATGGGGATATTCTGGAGGAAATCCAGCGCTGCAATGTCTCGTGTGACCTTCCGGGAGTGACGCACTCGCTCATTATGGCTGGTGTTGGAAGGAGAAGGCACCAGAAGAGGAGGGCAGGAAGGCCGCACATCATCGGAAGGTACCGACGTTTGCAGCATTTGCTTTTAAATCTTACAGATGATAATGGAATGTGATAGGAATACAAGATTTATGTAGATACCAGGATCATGCGTAAAGAAGTTTATAAGTATAAAGAAAAAACCCTTTATTATTATACCCCTAGTTGAAGTGGCTTTCTTGGGTAATGTGGTGCAGATCTGTGAAAGATGATAACAGAAACGAAGTGGACAACGAAGTGTTGAGGGGTGATCAAGAGCGCTGTGCGCGCGAAGGGCGGCTACGAGGCGCAGCAAGGACGAGCGGGTGCGTGTGACCAACTGCATAGCATGTACGCTATGCAGTCTACATATCCGGAGACTGCGGAAGTGAGGCAGGTCTTGTGCGTGTGATCGATACAGAGGCGTTGAGGATCAAGTGACTTCGTCACGACGCCATAGGTGAGTACGAGGAGCTACAGAGAGCTCTTAAGAGCGGTGAGCAGATAGGCCGCAAACTGAGGGTCCTCGTAATGATTCAGAATTCAATCTGCTTTCTCAAGAACAAGTGGCCTTACCATAAAGTTAACTTTGGCCCTTCAAGGCCTACGACTTCGCCGGCGATCAAACTTCGAAGAAGAAGAATCGATGGGCAAGTCATCAAGTGGAAAGTTTGGACAAGATGCCGACATTCCGAGTGGACGCTGATGGGAGCGTGGGGATGTCCGTCCCTCAGCCAGTTTACGAGTTCGTGAGCGCCCTGGAGCTGACTGCCTGGGATCAGGAGTCGCTCGTCAACTGGAGGTACGAACGAGAGCGCTATGTTGAGAAGATTCAACAGAAGTGCAGGACGTCGAATGAGCCGTTTGATGCTGCTGTAATGCGGGTTCGAGACACTGTGAAACCTCGGTTCTTGAAACATTTGGCCCGTTATATCCTCCGCAAGCCCGTGGAAGACTGTAGCAGGGCTACATAAATATATATATGTATAGCTATCCGGCAGGGATTGCGGATAGGCTGTATACATATGAAGCAGGCTGTCTGTGTGTGGACCACACACAGGATTACAATCATTTCGAGTCGCCACTGATTGATTATTAGTGGCGGGCGCTTAGAGCGTTACTATTGGTAGAAAGAGGTACCTTTCGACCAATAAGGCGCATGCATAGGTGCAACACGTGAGGGCCAACCATAGCCCTCACCATGCAGTTAGATATTCTTTTAGCTAGGTCTGCTAAGAGGCCCGCCACGCGACGGGCCGACATAAATACAGTTTTCAAATTTCTACCTAAATAGCCTTTGCTTTGTATTAGAAATACACGTTGTCGTGTATTTCTATAGTAGATCTAAGTAAAGACTTACGCTTCCTCATACACGCATACAGTGTATGCTAGAAACAGGGTGGTCGTCCACCCTGCTTCAAAACCTCTTCGTCATGACCAAATCATATTGGGAGAAGCAACCCTGTTCGCCTCGCGAATTCTACGAGGATGCACGATATACGGCGTCCAACGAGACGATAGTCGTCTGGAAGAAAAGGAATCCTGAAGTGATGCAGACATTTAATGCAACGCTATGAAAGAAGACGGCGTCACTTGCTAACTTGAGACGTACGTGAAGTACATTATCCTGTGCAACGACATACTGCTTGGTTTCAAACGAGATGACGCATTCCGCAAATTGCGACTCAGGCGCTACATTTTTGCCAATAAGAAAATGCGTGAGCTGTGCTAGGCGCTTGCTAAACGGTGAGATCATAGCACCATCCTTGGCTTCGGCAAGTGGAGCAACACTGCTTTGGATGGCCTCATCAAGAGATACCCAAAAGGACCAGTCAAAATTCTGGAGCATGAGCTGAAGAGGTACTGTACTGTGGAATCTGTGGAAGAGTGAGCTGAAACAGGTACTTCGGCTGGTGGTCGATTGAAACGATCGACACACCCTGAGCAAAGGTAAGCGGATGGGAACGCAGAGAACGGGGAAGACGAAGATCGGCCGAGTAATGGCTATGCGACAAGGTGACATAACCCAGCATCGGGTGATGGGCGTGGCCCACCTGTGTACTTCGATCTGGACAGTGAGACGGACTGACTGCACACGCACACTAGAGATAGGGTAAATGATATAAGGCTTATAGAGCTTCAAGGAGGAAGGGAAGAAGCTCCAACAGGATAGGATTAAAGCTCAGTTCCGAATTCACTTCGTAGCACGCAAGCGTTATATCCTCGTGTTTCAAAGCCTTCTTCTCGTCGATTGATAGGACGTCGCCCCCATTAAGCGACCTGTCGGCGAAGGATTGGTTTCGGGCACTCCCCCAAATCCGTGCCCAATAGGAGGGACACATTGAAACATTACCGTCAAGGGCAGCAGGCGATAGGACTGTATTAAGAACGAAGAACGCGTCGTCCCCAATATCACCGCGCACAAGAAGAGGAAGAAGTAGAAGGGCGTCGCTACGTGCGAGTGGGACGCCAGAAGTCAGAAGACGTAGAGCGAGGAGAATCCGCGCTACGCCAGACAACGTTTCAAAGTTCTACACAAGCTTGATCTACACCTCGTCCCTGAGATACGCTACAAAATCCTGGGGAACCTCGACGCAGTCGAAGTACTGGCAGCGACAGGTTTGTGTGGGGCCCAACTCGCAACGATTTACGAGGGTATTCCCCCACAACTCCATCGACGAATTCCGGACCCGAAAGCTCCATGCGGACTGTCACTAGGAGATGCGCCCTCAGTTCTCTCTCCGAGTGTGCCGGGATGACAGGATATGAACTTGCAAGGTTCACAGTGTATTTCGCTGCACAAACAGTGGTTGCCATGGTATAACTGTTAACCACGACCAGAATACGACCCGGAACATGTTACTTTTCCTTCAACTGGGTGATCATCGACCAGCTGTATTCCGTCGAGGAGCATATAAATATAAAAGCAAATAACAGCAGGGTCCTCGTGTGCTTGCAGGTAGCACAAGGATAGCCAGTAGCCAAAATCCCACCGGTGAGATCAATGGGTAATAATGGTTCAGTGCCAAGTAAAACTCTCATCGGTAATACTACGTATAGCCCACACGACTCAATACGGCTGCAGACGGTGAGGAACGTCCCGCATGTGTGCTGGATCCAGGAGAATGTATCTCCCAGATCATCATCTACGACCAATACATCTAGTTATCCTGCGCTGTAGTAGGCTGCTGCATCCTTTCGCGGGACCTACAACTCTAAGAGACCATGCCCAACAGTAGCTATTGGACCTACCGAAGCTGAGGTGTTGACTCAAAGATGTTTATGCATTTCCTTACCAACCAGAGTAATCGATCTCGTTTAGCCTGTAGTAGCAAAGCGCTGTGTCTGTATAGGTGAATCCATTTTCTCCAGCAAGTACAAACTCGTACCTCATCACGATGATTAGAAGCAATCGTCGTGCGCAGCATCTTGAACGACGTTTTAGGCGAGCATGGTCCAATCTTATGAACCAAAAGGTACATAAGCTCGATTGAAATTCTTGGCTTGAACTAGGCAGTGAAGGTGTTCTCGTAACTCATACTCGGCGAGTAAAGGCCCGTTATTAGCGTCTTCGTCATATTCCGATGGCATGTCGCAATGATTCTCTGGGTACACAAGACGCCATACATGATTTCAGCGGGGCGGCAGCCTTGTGCGGACGATTGTGGATGCTGCCGTCGACGATCCATTCACGTTATGGTCAAGTGGATGGGAATGGATTTTCCGCAGCACACGACCAACATTGTTGGCTACTTCTACCTCAAGACTTCCCACAGGTTCTGTCGATTTGTCGCTTCTTCAGAAAGCTGGCATCGACGTCTGCAAGATCGGGCTAATGAACCCTAAAAACAGAGGAACTACCGATCTGAGGGTGGTCACAGCAACTCGAACACCAACACTAGCTTTGCATCTTCTAGTGGACTGTCGTTCCAATCGTTCAACTAAAAGCGCCATCCACTTTTCGTCTCTGTGAATCATAGGGACAAAATTCACAGTCTGTGAAGTGAATTCCTACTTCAACAAGCTATGATGAGATGAACCCATCTCATATCGGCGCCTACCTCATCTTACTCTTATGGGCCGCTAGACGACACCAATCCATGCGGATTGCGTGACCTACACTCGCGAGTCAACTTGTCGGCACATGCAACGTAATCCCGGCGAGAAGTTATCCGAGGCTGCTCACCTCGCGCAGGATCAACACAGTCATATTTTCTTTTACGCTTGAAGACGCACACGAACGATGGAGCCCAACCAGCAGTCCTCGCAAGCCGCGTCCATCCAACTAATCAAGCCGAGTGACTCGACGAGGACCTTTAACGAGCAGAAGCAAGGAGTACAACAAGAACCACGGACAAAGCCCAAGGAGAAGAAGCGACACATCTCCAAGCAATCGATGGCTTTCATGCACTGCTGATGAAGGTTGGACATACTAGACACAACCTCGTCAGTAACAGAACACAGTCGTAGACAACATCGACCTCAATGAGTGCTAACGAAAACTACAATCTAATTCCATTTACGCAATGGTGTCCGGTGTCAGTATTTTGGAGTCCATATCTTCGTAGTTTTCTCAAACGGGTGTTTACTCCTCATCGTCTGAGTCACCAAACTCTTCTGTGCTCTCACCAAAGCACTCGGGCGGTAGTTGGTGTACGTTAGGAATTGATTCGAGAGTTTCGACTCGAACGTCGGGTAGAAGCCTGAGGGTGTGAAGCCCAGATCAGCATAAATATTCTTGCGGAGCATGCGCGCTATTCAAACAAACAAAGCAGCATCGTTAGTATTTCCCCACCACGGCACTACGCACATGAAAGAGAGAGTGGACACTACCGGTGATGAACGTGCACGGGTTGAGGATCTTGTCATTCTGACCGGTCACAGCCTCCACGTCCCTCGACAGCCAGCGCATCGTCTCAGCAAACTTGCCCATGCAGTTCGGGTTCTACAACACCATCGAATAGAGAGTACTTGGGTCAAGGGCTACTATCCCAACAAAAAGTAGTTTCGTTTGCACGGAATAGACCCTACCAGGTAGGGCGGGTCCACCAGCACGTAGTCAAAGAAGTGGTGGAATTTCTCCGGCAGTTCGGTCGGCGTGTTGTAGTCATAGAATACAAAGTGATCGCCGTATTTTTCGTCGAAGCGGCGGTCGAACTCAAACAGGAAAACGTTGTCACCATTGATGGGCGTGTCACTCTCCTCCTGAATTTTGAGGAAGTCCCGGTAGGCTGCCGGTGTGCTGACGAAGGCGATGTGCTTGTCTTTGCTATGGTCGACTGCCTCCTGAGCTAACGTACGACCAGTCTTGTCGTCATACCAGCTGCAATAGAATGTGTTAGTAGAGTGAGGTAGAGTGGGTAGAATAAGGTAGAACAGACAGCTCAAGACTCACAACTGCGAGAGACGAAAGTCTTCAGACACGTTCGCGTCTTGCGCTGCTTGTTGGGACTGCAGATGCGCCTGCAGCGCCGCCAGCGTGTCCGCCGAGAGTTCACTAGACAGAAGAGCGTCCATGATATCAGTGATAAGTGGTGGAGGTTATTGCTGTTTTTTCTTTTGATATTTGTATTGGTCCACCAAAAACATGTTTTATTACATGTATTGGTAGCGGTAGGTCAATGACAGCTCTATTATCTTTGACCTTAGTCTTCATCGTCGGGTTCCTGACTAGGGCCAAAGCGCCTCGATTCGTAGTTTGTGTATGTGAGCAGGTGGTTCGACAACTTGGACGCGAAAGTTGGCTTGAATCCGGTGGGGTGAAACCCAGATCAGCTTTCATCTCCTTACACAGTAATTGAGCTGCACAGTAACAGGTAGAAACATGGATAGTTAATACCAAGCTATACGAGACAAAGATGGCCAGAGTCAGTTGGTACTTACAGTTGATGAAGGTGGATGGATTCACCACACGGTCCTTCTTGCCAGGCACCTTTTCCACGTCCTTCACAAGCCACCGCATCGTGTCGGAAAACTTGGCTAAGCAGTCCGGACTCTGTTGCAACAGGATTCACAGGTACATGTAAGCAAGCAAAACGATATATCCATCTACATACACCCAGTCAATCAATCAGCCAGCTACTGAGCGAACCAAATGCGGCGGCTCCATCAGCACGTAGTCGAAGAAATGGTGAAACTTGTCCGGCAGGTCTGTTGGTGAATTGTAGTCGTAGAAGGCAAACCGGTCGCCATACTTCTCCCCGAACCGACGGTCGTACTCAAAGATGTAGACGTTATCGCCCATGATGGCGCGTTTGTCGGCATCCTGCTCCTCCTTCTGAATCTTGAGGAAATCTCGGTAGGCAGCGGGGTGCTCACGAAGGCAATCTTGAGCTCGCTGCTGCTGTGGTCAATTGCCTCTTGAGCCAACGCACGTCCAGTCGTTTCGTCATACCAACTGCAGCAACAGACCCGCGACCCCGTCAAGTTAGATTCCATGATGACACATTATGTGGACTGAGATGCAAACGTACAATTGCGAGAGACGGAAATCCTCCGATACCGTCTCCTCCTCCTCCTCTTCGTGACGCGACAGCAAATGCGCCTGCAGCGCTGCCAACGTCTCCGTAGACAGCTCGCTCGCCAACAGTTCGTCCATACTTGTGACACAAAATCGAATCTCTGCCAGCCGTCCGAGTGACTGGGGCTTTGTATTGCGGAATTTATACTAAGATTTGTATCGACTAAACGACGCTGTGCCGCACAGCACATCAAGTGTATCCATGGACCATGGCGGACTGGCGTATGTGTCAGGATAGTGCTCAATAACTAGTAATATATTACTGGTACAAGAATGCATGGGTAGCTGCGCTATGAACCTAATTATTCGCCTTCGTCAATTGCGTCCAGAGGTATCCATGACGCGCGTTGAGCTGCTGCATATCCCTTGAAAATGGGACGCGCTTGCCGGCAACCGTCACGCTGGTGCGGCCGACGAACTCAGTTGGGATCTGGACGAGTCCTGGTTTAGCAGTGCTGCAAATCCTTCGCTTCTGACAGACGCACTTAGGCCCCATGCCCAGTAGTTTGCGCCACAGGCTGCGGTGCAGCTTCGGCGTGTCAGTGGTGCTGTCGTTCGCAGCCTGTTTGGCCTCGCTGGTGGTTCCTCTAGCGCGTTGCTGCTGCTTGCGATGCTGCATGAAGTCCTTGGCCCCGCAAGTGCACAGAGTCGCTGCCTCTGCTTCGCACAGTTCCAGTTGAGCCTGGATGAGAGAGATCATCGGTAACGAGAGCATTTCGCTGAAGCCTCAGCTGTGCTGGTGTTGCTTGCTGCTTGCAAATTCTCGAATGGCAGTTCTAGCTGTAACGACAACACAGACATCAGTCGGACAACAACAAGCACCACCGCCTTCGGGCACACTCATCACGATCCGAAGCATAGACTCGTCTCGTTTTTGCCAGGAATGAATGCGGTCATGTGGATATTTCCCCGCGTTATGCGCCGCAACGAGTAATGAACCCGTTCTCTGGCTCGTTCCGCTGTCGCACTCTTCCACTTCCTACGGTGATTGGCTCAAGGCGTGCGGAGGCAGTCGGTATACAGTTGAGTCGCTTGAATCTCAACGCGCTTACCACGTGCAGATCAAGTGCTGCTGCTCTTCCGACTCGGAGCTGCTCAGTCTGACAGTGCCAACATGTTTTCAAAGAACTGATACTTAAAAGGCCACGTTAAATTAGGCTTAGCTGCTGGACGTGCATGTGGCATCACGAACGCTCGCATGAGACGCGTGCTTCTGTCGCGATTCACATGTGACAAGGCAACCGTGCCAGTGGTTTGCCCTGATGAGTGGGCCTGCTCCGGCAGCCAGCACTTCAGGATCAACCCATCGTTCTAAGGCTACTACTAGCGACGGTGTTCGCTAAGTGTGTAAAGTGCGTTGCCGATGCATAGTGGTCATCGCTGCCATTAGTGATGATAGATAGATAGATTATTCAATTGGACTACAATTCTAGAAAGAGTATGCCCAAAACTACATCTCTCCAAATATATTTTTTCTATTTTATGTATCATTTGTGTATTGAAATTCTCTGCGATTTCTCCGTTTCTCTCAAAATCCCATATTCTACCAGACAGACAGACGGCCATGGCGACGCAGCAAGTGGCGCTCAAGATCGCATTCAACGGAGACATCCACCGCAACCGCGTGGATCTGCATGGCTTCGGACTGAAGGAGCTCACGCAGCTGATGGAACAGACTTTCCGCCTCACAGCAGGCGACTTCATCGTACAGTACCGCGACCCCGAGGGTGATTGCGTCAACGTGACGACAGACAGCGAGTTCTCGGAGGCTGTGCGTGTGTTTCTGAGCTCTGCGGACACTGTGCAGACGCTCAAGTTCTCGGCTGTGACGCGTCGCCAGGCAGAGTTCCAGGAAGGAGTGGCAGACCCCATCGTGTTTTCGATTGAGAAGCTCATGCAGGTGCTGGCCGTGACGCTGGAGCAGGCCAAGAGGGACAGCCAGTTTGCCAACAGTGCTGCCCCCAGACGGCTGTGGTTCTGGATCAGGCAGCCAGAGACGCTGCTGAGTCACCCAAGACGGCAGCTGGCGGATTCTCAAGCTTCGCTCAGGGCCTTGTGGGAGAGATCAAGCGCTTCATCCCAGAGAAAAAGACTGGCGAAAACGTTGTTCCTGTTGCCGTGCCTGAGCAGAAACCAGAGGCTGTGACGCCTGTGGTGGAGCCTCCTGCTGCTCCTGTGGGAATGGCAGCGCCTGTTGCCCCTGTAGGAATGGCAGCACCTGTTGCCCCTGTGGCAGTGGCAGCACCTGCCCAGGAGGAGGAGGTGGATGAGCAACAGACTTCGGCCTTTGCCGCGTCCGTTGCTTTCTCGGAGGCGGAGGTGAAGTGGTCGGAGCAACTGTCCATTGTGAGCGGTATCTTCCCGAAGGCTGACGTCGCTCGTGTTATTGAGATTCTGGAGAAGAGCGACGGCAACCTCAATGTGGTGCTGAACGTGCTGACAGAGGAGAACTAAAGTTTGAGCAAGCAGAGACGGAGGAAGTTGCTACAACAGGTTCAGTAGTCCGGTTGTTGCGTATCATTGATCTACTCAGCAGGGTCTGTGAAGAGACCGTGGCATCAGATTACATTAGCGAGCACCCTGTCAACATCGAACAACGCGAGAAAACACAATGCAATTTTTTTACTTTAGCAGTTATCAGCTTTTAGTCACAACAATGAGATGCATCCTTTTCTTTACCTTATTGTACTGTTGGCAGAAAATGGGTACAAAAATGATTACGTAAATGGGTCCAATTTCTCTCGTTTTCTAGAAGCGATCCGTCCCTCCGAGCACTTTCACTCTCTTTAAGCTATGGGGAAGACACCCGAACGCCGAGTCATTGCATCTGCATCCAACGCAACGCTGCGCTATCGCCGTAAGGTCCCAGTGCCACCACTCGACAATCAACAGGAGCCCCAGATGGAAAGCAAGAAGCAGCACCAGCACCAGCACCAGTTGAAACCTCAAGAGAAACCCGACAAGAGCGAGCGCCGCCGAAACAGCAGAAGCAGAAGCAGCACATCTCCACCAGGAAGGCGATTCCGCCCCAAGCCACGTGCCAAGCAGCCCTCGAGTCTCTTGAAGCAATCGCTGTGGAAGGCCAAGACAGTGCAGCCCTCAGTGTCCAATCAATTGAAACAGGAAGAGGCGGACAACAACAACAACAACAACAACGAGGAGGACGACGACGAAGATGAAGAGGCGGTGTTTGCTACGGAGCAGCGTCAAGCGCGTAAGCTTTTGGCTAGTGAGGCGCTGGCTGCAACGAAGAACAAGACGACGGTCTCTCCGCCCCCGTCTGAAGCGTTTGTGGTCGAGACTTCGAGCCAGGAGACGCAGTCTGGATCAGAGGATGAGGCTGTGTTCTTGCCGTACAATGGCGTTCTGGGGTCTGCACAGCCGCGGGTTGAAATACCATGGACTGTGTACAAAAAGCAGGGGGACGGGGCGGATTCCGCGGAGGAAACGGACGGAGAAGAAGAAGCTAGTCCAGTGATGCCGTCGGAAACTGTTGACCAGCAGGTGCACGTGCAGGTGCTGGTGCAAGGGAGGCAGAAGCCGGGGATGGAGCTAGAGCTAGAGAAGGTAGCGGCCCGTCGGAAGCAAAAGCTGAAGCAGAAACAAAAGCAGAAGCAGAAGCAGAAGCAGACGCGTATGGCAGCCAAGGAGAAACGACGTCTCCAACAATTGCAAGCAAATGATGAGGCAGAGCGACCTCACCCAACTGACGAGGGCACTTCAGCATCCCTGAACGACGAATCCGCGACGGTAGAAATTTTCCATCCGCCTACGAATCTAGCGATCGAAATGGACGCAGGAGTGTGCCGCGCGGTGCTGTCGCAGTTAAAGGAGGTGGTGCCATTTATCGTAGTAGGCGACGTGGCATGCCCCGTGGTAACTGATTCCGACGACTCACAGCCTCTCGCGATATCAGATGTCTCCCCAAGCCAAGATGAGGCGAAAACAGCACACAAAGACGTAACCATAGTAGACTTCCGTCAGCATGTGATTGCTATGCTTGATCGGTCCAAGCAAGCGCAGATGCAGTATCGTGAGAGCTTCGTGGAGGAACATTCAGGTTTTGATGCTGCCGCAAGCTACGACTTCTTCAAGTGCCGTACGTACCTTGTATCGAACACCCGGGGATGAATCGTTTACTGACCGTTTCTCCTTTCTGCAGGCTTTACCGAGGTCCAGAGAGCCGCCGGCATTGTGTACTACTAGCAGACTCGTTTTCGTTTTTAGCCAAGGGGCCCAACAAACAAAGATGCAATTTGATGTTGCTATGTCTTGAATTGCAATTTTGAAAAAGCCCCTCCCGTGTTCATAATAGTCCATTCCTTTCAAAAAAACTTGCTAAGTTAAACGCACTAGATTGATCCAGTCATGGCCCGAGGAGTGCTGGCGGAATCGTATGGTCCTAGAGACTCCGAGGGGTCGTACGAATATGCGCCAGTGCGATCCATCGGTGGTGGGGGTTCGCGAGGAGTTAGCATCTCCAGAGGGTCTCTGGGCTTGGGGCGCAAAAAGAAGACACCGCCCAGTATGGCCACCACCGCTCCAACTGCCAAAAGTACAAACGTCATTGTGTTGGTGCCCAGGATGCTGCTGTTGCCACTGTTCACATCACTGCCGAAGAAGACAAGCTCCCATCGTCAGACAACGGGCTCGCGTTGGCACCGCTGTCGCCAGTGATAGGAGCTAAGTGTAAAACGCCAGCGGTCGACTTTGGAATGGCGGTCTCCGTCGTCGTTGTTGCCAACGACGAGGATGAGGATCGCAACAAGGACGATGGCAACGACGATGATGAGGAAGAAGATGAACTCGCGTTGGAGATCGCAGATTCTGCAGAACGCGACGCCATGGCACTACTACCCGAGCCTTCGAGACTTACATTCTCCCTCGAGTTGCTGGTCGATTTCAGGTCACTTGACGAAGCTGTCCCCGACCCAGAACTTGATATCAATACAGCAGACTCCGACGATAAAGATGACGATGAGGAGAAGGAGGGCAAGCTGTTGTTGCTGCCTGTGCCCCCACTACCAGAGGCAGAGCTGGAGCTCGAAGTAGTACTCGAGTCTATTGGTGACGCATTGAAACTAGCGGACCCTGTTGCAGCAGAGGCCCCCGCAGAAAAACTTCCTGATGACGACACGCCCACTGGCCCACTTGTATTGGAACTGGAAGACGACGGAGGCAAGAGGCTCGTTGATCCATTAACCTCAGACTCCGAGCCAGAGGCACTACCCACAGATGATGTTCCAGATGAAGACCCGGCGGCTGTACCGATGCTAGAACCCGACGAAGATCCAATCGAAGATGCACCATCATAGGCAGAATTCGACCCAGATATTGAGACTGTCGTCGACAACGATCCAGTTGAGCTTAACGTTGAACCTGACGTCGACAAAGGCGTCGCTGTTACTGGAGGTGGACTTGTCGGCGTCGGTATCGGCGTTGGCGTCGGTGTCGGCGATGCACTACCCGAACTCGAGCTCGATCTGGATGAAGGCATTGCTGTTACAGGAGATGGGCTCGTTGCAGAAGGTGTCGGTGTGGACGTTGGTGTTGGAGATGAGCTGCCCGAGCTCGAGCTCGCTCTGGATGAAGGTATTGCTGTCACAGGAGATGGGCTCGTTGCAGAAGGTGTCGGTGTGGACGTTGGTGTTGGAGATGAGCTGCCCGAACTCGAGCTCGACACAGACGGGGCTCTGCCGTAACAGGTGGTGGGCTGGTTGGAGTTGGTGCCGAAGATAAGCTTGTGGAACCTGATCCTGATGAGGGCCCTGCTATTGTCGTGATTGGTGTATCCGTTGGTGATGCCGTTATCGCAGGGGTCAGTGTCGTTGCTACAGGTATTTCTGTTGTAATACTTGGCGTACCTGTCGCTGTAGCTGCTGGAGCTTCTGTTGTAGTTGTTGGCGCATCTGTGGTTACCACGGGAGCTGTTGTCGTTGTTGCTGGACTAGCCGTAGTGGTGTCTGGCGTCTCAGTTACCACGGAGCTGTTGTCGTTGTTGTTGGACTAGCCGTAGTGGTGTCTGGCGTCTCTGTTACCACGGAGCTGTCGTTGTTGTTGGACTAGCCGTAGTGGTGTCTGGCGTCTCAGTTACCACGGGAGCTGTTGTCGTTGTTGTTGGACTAGCCGTAGTGGTGTCTGGTGTCTCAGTTACCACGGGAGCTGTTGTCGTTGTTGCTGGACTAGCCGTAGTGGTGTCTGGCGTCTCTGTTACCACGGGAGCTGTTGTCGTTGTTGTTGGACTAGCCGTAGTGGTGTCTGGCGTCTCTGTTACCACGGGAGCTGTTGTTGTTGTTGGACTAGCCGTAGTGGTGTCTGGCGTCTCTGTTACCACGGGAGCTGTTGTCGTTGTTGTTGGACTAGCCGTAGTGGTGTCTGGCGTCTCTGTTACCACGGGAGCTGTCGTTGTTGTTGGACTAGCCGTAGTGGTGTCTGGCGTCTCTGTTACCACGGGAGCTGTTGTCGTTGTTGTTGGACTAGCCGTAGTGGTGTCTGGCGTCTCTGTTACCACCGGAGCTGTCGTTGTTGTTGGACTAGCCGTAGTGGTGTCTGGCGTCTCAGTTACCACGGGAGCTGTTGTCGTTGTTGCTGGACTAGCCGTAGTGGTGTCTGGCGTCTCTGTTACCACGGGAGCTGTTGTCGTTGTTGTTGGACTAGCCGTAGTGGTGTCTGGCGTCTCTGTTACCACCGGAGCTGTCGTTGTTGTTGGACTAGCCGTAGTGGTGTCTGGCGTCTCTGTTACCACGGGAGCTGTTGTCGTTGTTGCTGGACTAGCCGTAGTGGTGTCTGGCGTCTCTGTTACCACGGGAGCTGTTGTCGTTGTTGTTGGACTAGCCGTAGTGGTGTCTGGCGTCTCTGTTACCACGGGAGCTGTTGTTGTTGTTGGACTAGCCGTAGTGGTGTCTGGCGTCTCTGTTACCACGGGAGCTGTTGTCGTTGTTGTTGGACTAGCCGTAGTGGTGTCTGGCGTCTCTGTTACCACGGGAGCTGTTGTTGTTGTTGGACTAGCCGTAGTGGTGTCTGGCGTCTCTGTTACCACGGGAGCTGTTGTCGTTGTTGTTGGACTAGCCGTAGTGGTGTCTGGCGTCTCTGTTACCACGGGAGCTGTTGTCGTTGTTGTTGGACTAGCCGTAGTGGTGTCTGGCGTCTCTGTTACCACGGGAGCTGTTGTCGTTGTTGCTGGACTAGCCGTAGTGGTGTCTGGCGTCTCTGTTACCACGGGAGCTGTTGTCGTTGTTGTTGGACTAGCCGTAGTGGTATCTGGCGTCTCAGTTACCACGGGAGCTGTTGTCGTTGTTGTTGCTGTACCTGTAGCCAAGTCAATTGACGAACTCACGCTTATGGTCGTGGTGGAACTGGTGCTTAGTATGTCCTCCAGCGTCCTGCTCCTTGTCCTCTGCTGAGCGATCATTCGTTGTGGCCAATCAGCATACGGTAAACACGCAGTCTGCGCTTTGTCCACAAGTATGCAGCCTAACAAGCCATTATAGGTGTCCACCACTGCACAACAACTGTCCGCTTCAAGGGTTGTAGTCCCGGAGACGTCTCGCTGGCCTTGACGCGGACAAGCAAGCGGCTTTTGATCTGTACGACTTAGAGACCCTTCGCATGACATCATTGGCACACAAACACGCCAGAAACACCCACAACACGCACGGGTTGCTGAAGGTCCAGCTCACAGTCCGAAGGAGAGACGGCTGTAAGGCCATGGACGCCCTGAGCAGCCACAAGCCCCACGATGAGAGCTACAGCAGTCCTCATTTGTCTCTGGCCGTCGACCACACGAGAGCTGGACGACGAGGTGTTTATCTGTGAGCCTGGTTGATCACAGGCCTCTGGTCCCTGGTCTAATATCGTGGTGACAGGAGAAAGCACGTTAGTGTGACGGCACAGCCAAAAGAGTGCCCACTTTAGCACCCACTCCACCCAAGAGTACAGGTGTGCCGTGGTAACCGCCTTACTTTGGTGCGTTTCAGTCGTCAAAAGCGATTTAGTTCCGTCGGTCGTCGGGGGTTGTATACCCCGTCAGGGGTGAGCTAAGGTGTCTTACGGACGCCGTAACTTGCAGTGACTCTAGTACTGGTATAGGGCTCTAACGCGCTCAGCCCGGGCGTGATCTGACCACACGGTGGCGCGAGTCACCTGTAGTTTTTGGTCGCCGTATGTTGCGGTCTCCAGACACGGAGCAGGGCTGGTTTGGGTGCTTTGCCTCAAGAATGAAAGTGAAATTCTCTGTAGTGGTGACTATTGGAGTGTCTCTTAACCCATTGACGATCCCACTATAATAGAAATAGAAATAAATAAATGGCTTATGCCGCAACCAATATCCCCACCACAGCCAAGGACTATGAGCCATATGCACACTCATTGACAGGCAAATACACTTATCGACCAGAACAAACGACAAACTTGACGCCTTTAAACAAACGCCATACAATTCGACTGCAAAAATGCTTCGATGGAGGCTTCCAACAAATTTTCAGTACCCTCCACATCGCATGTGAGTCACGGATATCAGCTCCGATTGCATCAAGTTGTCAAAGAATACCCCCCAATAAACGTTTAAACCGTTTATTTCTTTACACTTTAATGCTCTCGACCGGGGCGGGCAAACCCATGATCTCGTGGAGCTCCTCCACCAGCAGGCCATACGTGGCCTGATGTCTCGCGACCACCGGATCAGCCTGCGGCTGAGGTCGTCGAGAAGCGCGTCGCGAGTGGATACTGTTGAGCTGATACGTTGCAGCCGCCAACGAGCGATGAAGCCCCTCCACCTGCTCCTGCAGCGCGATCAGCTCCGCTTGACTCTCACTTCGCTCTCCAGCACCAATCCCCTCGTGCTCGAGTTCTTGCGGGTCGTGGTGTTCCGGCTGCTGAGCGTATTCTTCCTCGTCGTCAAGCATCGTGGAGTTGGAGAAGGCCGAGATGAACGATATGTTGGACGCTCTTGCTCTCACACTCAAGTGAGACTTCTCACCGGCATCTTGACGCACATGACTGCTGGTTCGGGTACGCCACCGGCGGCGCAGTGTCTCCGGGCAAAGAAGCGTGAAGTGCTCGCTGTTGTTAATGAAGTCGACGTCCATGGCGCCTTCGTCATCGCTGTGCCTTACTCGTTGGCTGCCATCATTTCCCATCGGTGCGTCACCATCAGGAGTGTGAATAACCTCACAAGGTGTGCCAGACACAGCGGCATCCTCGTGGTCTACGGAGCTTGAAGCATTGATGACGCTATCGAAATTCGTTAAATGCCGGAATGACGTTGTCAGCGTAGAGAGGTCGGCCTTCATCCCGCGAATGCGCTCGAGCAGTCCACCAGGCACTTCTGCATTGCACGTGCTGCTGCTGTTTGTTGAAATTGAACCGAGAGTTGGTCCTCCACTACCCCTCCTCTGATCACATGCTTGGTGGTCATGATCGATCTCCCCTTGATTGGGAGTGGAAAGGACAACTAAGGTGTCGAAGGTATCGAACTCACTCAAAGAATAGCTGCTTGAGCTCCTCGACGACGAACCATCAAGCTGGGCGCCCTCGTAGCCATATAATCCGAGGACACCTGCATAACTTGCGCGTGCCAGTCGTGCAGACATTTGTGAGTCGCTTGAGATAGAAAAACTGCTGCTTCCAGATGACAGCGAATGTGGTCGATGAAGATTTTCGTGATCCGCATTGTTGTTAGCTGGTGTGGCACTTTCGCTCGTGGAATTGGTTGAGGACTGAGACAACGGCAACGATCCCGCGCGCCGCAAGTGAAATTCAACGTTGCCATACCCACCAGTCGTTTGCGACCCGGCACGTGCCTTGACAACGCAAGCAGTACAGATGCGCACTTGAATACATGTAGTATCGGTGGTAGCGGTGTCTACGTCCACCTCACGCGTAGGTGCACAGGATGCACACACTACTTCTCCGCAGTGACGACAGTGATGCTTGCGGCGGCGAAGCATGAAGGGTTTTACGCACACGGCGCAGGCCTTTCGTGCATCATCTGTCACCCAATCGGCTCGTGCCATGAGCTCCAGCGTGTTCAAACGCCGACGTTCGAGAAACAAGTCCAGTCTTCCCACTGCAGATATTCGCCGACGCATCCGTCGAGCTAGCACCAATGCTGCGGCCTTCCCAGAGCTCGAGGCGGCCCCATTATTATCATTCGTAGTACCGAGTGTGCTTCCTTCCACCATGCGCATCTGCAAAATGGAGGTGATTTGCACGACGTCGGAGCGATCTGTCGGCAAGATGAGGATACCCGTACGGTGAAAATGGCCACGTGATAGCCCGATCCCAGCCAGAGAGGGCACCTCACGCTCACGTGCAATCGACTCCTGAATACAGAAACCATATAATTCGGGCTCGCTACTATCGCTGTTGCCATCATTTGTAGTACCCGTGCGGTGGATACCTGAGTGCTCGAGGAAGCAGTAGTCTGTGCCAATGGAAGACCCTGCAGTATTGAGCGCTTTACCATCGTCGAAAGCTGCCCATTTGATGGTCGTGAACGCTTGTGAGTTGTTACTGGGACTAGTCGAGCTGTTGTTGGAGCTGGCAGCAAGATCTACACCTGTGATCATGTGTAAGCAGACGCCATCGACAAAGCGTGTCCCGTGTAGAAAGCGCATTGCTCGCCGATAGCTCTCCGTGACAGGCGATGCTAGCGCCTCCAGAGCTTCGCTGATAGTTCCAGCAGCGAATGCCGTTGCACTCATCATCAAGCATGCCGACGCTTGCGGTTGATCTGTCGATTTGTCTGTGTCTCCTGCATTTATTTCAGACAGAGAGTTGGGGACGCTGTTGTTCTCCTCGATGCAATGTGCTTGTGCATATGTTACTCCGTCCTTCTCCATCGTCTTTTTCCAATCAAGCGTATGCATGGTGCTGCGGAGTGCTATCGCACTTCGCTCACCGTTGCGTACGTAACGTCGTCGCTCCTCGGCTGTGAGTCGCACCTGTGGAAGAAGTCCGTCTTCAAAGGGAACTCCATTATGAATCTGCCTTTATATCGTTGTCAACAAGGAGTTGATGCTACCGGGACCTTGGGATACACTGATCCTGTTCAAACCTGGCGCACTATAGTCTGCGCCAAAGAATACGATGACGGGGTCTGGGAGGAAGTTGCACAATGGCTCAGCATCCGCTAGGCTGCTGTCGAGAGTCGGCGACGTTTCTGCGGCCGTTGCACGCATAGTGGTTTCAAGCGATTTCCTTCGACTATTTCGGTCGAGTCCGGAGCAGTCCAGCGATGCTCGATTCCTTTCGCGCATGGTCTCGCGCTTCGTCAGCACAGCGTTGCGTCACGAGGTTCGTAAACTCGACCCGGATAGACGCACTTGTAGACGGTTTTAATTCTCGCGAAGTCGATGCGTCGATCGGAGGACACGAACGTCAATGACGGCCAAATATCGTCCAGAATGACTGCGTGCAACACAATTTCATCATTGTCTCCACCATCCTCAGTTCGGGTCTCGCATCGCAAGCTCCGTCTTGGAAGACGGATCGGAGATCGCTAAAGGTATATGCGGTTCATGTAAAAGACCAGGCGCTCGCACCGAAGAGAGTTCTGCGGAAGAGTTCCTACATCTCTTGAGAATTCCAGCGACTGGCTCAACGGCGCAAACGTCGGTCAATCCTCGCTCCGGCTCTGGCTCTGGTAGTCGTGGAAGGTCAGTCACGAAGACAGGTATGTCTGTCTCCGATATCTCTCCCATTTTGCTATAAGCTCGCATGGTATTTCATGCCGAGCCATTCTGGTGCTGATGCACGGCTTCCCCGTGAAAGCATTCGTAAGTACTTAATAAATTGATCAGCATTTTATTAAGTATACAGTAGTGGTGGACCTCTTTGTAATACATATTGTGACAAAATGCTGCGCCGTGTTCTGCTCCGCCCTGCACGTTGTGCGCTGCTGTCCACAGCAGTGAACGCGGAATCTCCATCGTTCGAGTATCTCGCTCTGGACAATGGACGCCTACTCCCCACCCAGCGGTCACTCGTCGTGTTCTTGAGTACCTGTGTGTGAACCCGAAAGACCTGCAGCGAGCTCTAAGTGACGACGATGAGTCTCGGCCTCAATCTCTGCCTTACAAGGCGCTTTTCGCCCCAAACACTGTGCATCTACTCACCCCATTGGTGCGTTGGGGGTTCCAACAGCTTAATACTCAATCAGAGCTCCAAGAGGCGGCCGACGCAGTGTTTTCAGCTCTACAACCGCACACCAACATGGCCAGGGGCGTTGTGTGGCGTCAGTATTTCCAACGCCAGTTTTTCCTGTCAGAGGCGCCTCTTAGTGCTTATCTCCACGCGTTAAGGAACCACCACGATGCGCTTCCGTTGAAGTCCCGTGCTAAGGTTGAAGAGTTAGATGAAGAGGACGAGGAAGTAGAGGGGACGAGGAAGATGGCGATGACGAGCCGGCGGCTGTGCTGAAGGAACAGGGAAGGAGACAGGGTTCCTTGAACAGGAACAGCTCCGCCATCATCTTGGCGGAGAACAAGGAGTGGGAGTGGGTCCCGCTGCATTTAGCCTTGGGCATCGTCCTGGAATTTTGTTTCCGTGGACGCTTTGCAGAGGCGACCAAGGCGTACACGTCGCTACCACTAACGGATGTAATGCGTCGGAAGGTGGTGCAGGTGTTAGAGGAGTTTGAACAGTACCCGTCCGTCCTGTATCTCTACGAGGTGCATCGGTCGTTGGGGGAGCTGTGCAGCCGCTCGACGTCGCCTCGGAACTCAACGCTCTCAAGAAAATGGGGCGTGTGGATGAGATGGATATTCGCTTCCAGGATCTCCCAACTAAGGAGCAGAGTCGTGCTGACATCCAACAGCTCATGGGGAATTAGGCAATGACAGGCACATCAGAGCAAAACAAAATTAAACAAGCTCACACGCACGCGCTGTTATTAGTATTCGCTTCCTCGTCGCTAGAACGTTGAAACAGATAAGCATTTGTTCGATACACATGGCTGGCGCTGGTACTTCACCCAGTTGCTGACTTTCTTCGTCAAGAGTTGAGGAGTTTACAGAATGGCGCTGGTGTTGTTGGTCGCGGTCATGAGGACACTGTGGTCTGCAGCGCCCTCACGCATCGAGAATGCAGGTGTCTTGTTGTCAATCTCCTCTAGAGCCTGCTTTTTCTTGCGGATGACCACAATAGCAGCCACGGCAATCGCACCCACAGCGGCACCGATGCAAAGCACAATGTAGGCAGTGCCAGAGGAGCCATCGCTCGCGGACTGCGTGTTCACCTGCTCGACAGAACCATCATTACCGTTCGTCTTCAGAGATTGAGTCGACGGCGAACTCTGCGCGACAGCACCCTCTTTCTTGTATGAAATGGGCTCTGGGGTGATGCTAGTCTCCCTGCTGGCAGACCCTTCACTAGCAGACCCCTTGTCACCCACGTTGACGTCATCCGAGCTGGCGCTCGTCTCGTTAGCACCACCAACCTTGCCAACGAATTCGCCCCATTGGCTGTCACCAGCATCAACTTCATTCGAAGCCGAAGCATTCGACGCTGTCGGAGCCTCAGTGGGGGTTGTGTAGGAGCTTCTGTAGGCGCGTCAGTGGGAGACTGAGTAGGAGCTTCAGTGGGAGGCTGAGTAGGAGCTTCCGTCGGCGGCTGCGTTGGCGCTTCCGTCGGTGGCTGCGTTGGGGCTTCCGTCGGTGGCTGTGTTGGGGCTTCCGTCGGCGGCTGCGTTGGGGCTTCCGTTGGCGGCTGTGTTGGGGCACCAGTGGTGGGCTCTGGCGCCGTGTACTGCTGGACAGTCGTAAGAATGTTCTGAGCCTCATTGGCAATCGAGCCAGTGATCTGTGTCTGTGTCTGCGTCTGCGTCGCTCCGGAGGAACCACCGGGGCAGAACGTCACTGTAAAGTCGACCGAACTCGGGCACGAATGGGTTTTGGTGTCGTCCTTCGGGTACTGGTAGGCGTCGGCACAGCCGTCCTCCATGCACGTGAGCGCCACACAACGAGCACCATCCGTCTGGCTGGGCTCGATGCTCATGGCGATATTGAAGCCCACACCACCCGTGTATGCCTTGCACTCGTCGAGACTACCACACAGGTCAGGACCCTGGGTGTCGCTGGTGGGGATAATACTGATGTCGTACCAGCAAGCGCCGTTGTCAGCCGAGAACTCGGCAAGCGTGGCCTGGGAGCCCGTTCCCTTGCGGAACACGTAAGCACCACCAGGAGAAACCACACGCGTGCTTGTGCCGCCCACAGAAAGCGTCTCGGTGGACTTCGAGTCAAACACGACAATAGACTCGGAGCAGGAGTTAACGAGCGTAACCTCGAAAGCCTGGGCTTGGGCGATCAGACCAACGGCCACGGCCACGACGGCGCTCACAGACGAACGCCACACCATTCTGGATTAAGTTTGCTGTGTGCTGCAACGTAAGACGCGGAGACTGCGAAGGCCAACGCGTGCTTTTCTCTCTTTCGCAAAACGTAGAGTGAGGGCAGAAGTAAGAGCGAGCACTTCAATACATGTACGGTACTGGTAGCGTGCGGGAAAGCTACGATGGCATTGCAAACGGCATCGCCGCATCGGAATGGCTATGCTATGGCCAACGAGCCCTATTCAAATGGAATTCAATCTCAATTGACAGCAAGTGGACTATCTTGTGCGCTGCACTGGTGTAAAAGATCGGCGAACCCGAGATAGACGCCTTGTCGTCCACTTGCACAGCCACCAGCGCCCACTTTTTCAGCAAAGCAGGCGTTCGCTCGTGCAGTTATTTCTTTTGATATTTGTGTCGTGGCTCCGACTCGGAGTCTCTGAGGGATCCCCACCAGTCTATGGGCAAAGCGGATGCATGTACATGCACCGGGTGCGCTTGGGTCCAACGACGTGTAGCAAGCCGTGCCTTATCAACCCCAACAAATACGTTCTAGCGCAGGACGGGCGCTAGGACAGTTTCATTGGTTCTACTTGTGTCAGCTGAAGTTGATTCAAGTGCGAAGAGCACCAGAATGATCAGCTTCTCTTAGTATATCAAGATGGGTCTACATGGGTGCGTTCAACTCCAGTCTGCATTTTGTATGCCTTCGTTGTAGTGTGAGGTGTTGTTTTCTCTAACTGCATCACTAGAAATGCTATTCCTTCTTGCACCATCAAAATCGAGCTTGGCTTTACTTGCGCGATTGCTTGGCCCTGAACAATCTCTTCCTAAAATTCGTATTTGGCTACATTATTAACGTGGACGTCTTCAATATGGAAAAGACTGAGTGATTCTCAAAGATTGGGGTGCTCCTTCTTGATTCAGCGGTTGTAGTGATGCATTTTGGTGATGTGCTTGCGCGAGTGATTTTCCTGAAATTGTGGGTGGTGTCCCTGAAATGGCTGGTGCATCTAGACATCCCTCGAAAATTCACGCTGCATTTCGTGTGGCGATGCCTGCCTCCGTACAACAATGCAGCCCGGCGACGCCGGGCACCAAGGGTATACGACTGAACTACCGGTTCATGAACTCGTCGTTGATATCCGCGAAGAGCAATCTAGCGTTTTCCACGCGGTGTGAGCGCGAAATTTGTTGTATGGCATAAAGTTGCGCCCGGGGCGGTGTACAGACAGCAGCAATGATGATTCATCGTCGTGGGAGCTACTTCCTCGCTAGCCAAACAAACGCTCAATACATGTAGAAACGAGTGGAAAAGAGCTAGCCATACTAAGACACTGAAAGGGGAACTGTTGGCCCAATTGGATAAGGGGAGGGCTACAAACAACGACAAGACGCTGGTTCCCACGGTGGACTGGGCATCAGAACAGACAAAATGACAGCTTATCGTCAAGTGATCTGCAAGTTCCTCCATGAAGGGTGATTTGTGGAAATCCACGAGTGGCTGTACGCTGAACGACGGGTTCCTTAAACTCCAAGTCGAGTATCCTGGATGTGTTGTGGTAAAGCTGCTGGATGATGTCATTAGTGGATTTATGTGTTCCAAAGGGAAAGAGAAATAATCTCAATCAGTACCCCAAAAAGGAATTCCTTCAGCGCTTAAGGCATCGAGTGCGACGAACTTCACACCTGACAGTGCGCTAAATGATCCCGGTATGGCTACGAACAGGAGGAGGTAGCTTCAACTGCAAGTCCTCCACTTCAGCTTCGTTTGCCATATGGTGTCACGACAACTCCACCTGCTTTGGCTGTCAAACTGAGCTACCAAGACAAGGTCTTATGTGGGAAGAACCCTGCAGCTACGAATCTATCGGCTGTGAGCCAACTCGCTGAGGGTACCGATAGCAAGTCCAGAACTCCAGCTTCATTCGCCCCCTGGTCTATTGACACATCTAGCGGCCTCATCCGTCGGGCCTAGTTGCCTAGAGAAGATATTACAGGACCCCAAATCTGCCAGTCCATCTACTGTATCAACTGTCTCCGCCTCACAAAATAGACCCCTCGAGGAAATCTCTGGACCAGTAAGCCCACAACTCTGACATCCTCTCTACGCCCGACCCCCGCCGCCGCTTGCAGCTGCACAACCCACCGCGGCGTTTATTCCTCCATTACCACCGCCACCGATGAGTTCCTGGACGATCCATCAGCAGCGCGTGCAAGAGATACAAGAGATGATAACGGCACAACAAGCAGGTCTAGCGCTGCGCCAGTTCATCCTCCAGCAAAACCTGGAGCTGATACGCTTCATGAAAGTGCAAGAACAGCGATGGAGAGCAGCTCCCCCGCGGCATCAAGCGAAGAGTGTGGACATGGATCCCTGGAATATTGTCATGCGATTCTGAACCGACATGCCGCGTTGTGCACAACCTTGGTAGCATCGTCTTCATTGGCCGCATATAATTATTATGCATGTACTCTGCACGTAATAGCTAGTGCCCAGAGCTTCCAGATGATGCACTTGATCTTTTGAAATGATTGAAAAGAAGCGCATTTTACATGATAGTGCTGTGTTCAACTAAATTTCGATGTGGGTTTGAAGCGCCCACTACCGTTTTACAGGTTGTCTTGGTAATCGGCACCCGAGGAACAGGTAGTGCTGTGATCCACAACGATAACTTTGAGACAGCCTTTGGCAAAACACTAGGACGGGAGGCGCTGCCGACAACACACTGTGCAACCCGCTAACCAGATTGGTTCGAGAATGTATCCATCTCGACAGGCAGCACAATATGAAGGAGTCAATCAGGAACGTGAACGGCGTGTTCAAGCTGCTCGGGCTAATTGTCGTTCAAAATTCTGCTGACTCAGCGTGGTTACGTTCAGGATGAGAAAGCGATGATGCTGAACAACAGTATGGCGGTGTAGGAGACACTACTGGAGTTTGCGCACAGGGTTTTCGAGCGGGACACTCAATATTGTTTGGCAGCACACCGAAGGGGATAGCACGAGCTTGAAGGTTGCTCGTGAGTGAACTGGAAGATTATTATTTATCGGTCAATTACGGTCTGGGTCGGACCTCGTGGTCTGTTCTTTTTCTTCTTCCATGGTTAATTACCGAGCATATCCGACGGCTCGACCAGTAAAATATAAGACATCGTATACTTATTACATACGGTGTATACTCGCTAAAAATCCATAAATTGCTCTTAAAAATTAAGCGCTAATTCGCTATTGTACTGTACATCTGTGGATCAGCTTTTAATTTTGAGGGAAAGCCACAAAAAGACCATTACCAGTTTATAAATAATGCAAATTTATCCCGTTACACATCCCAAAGCACAGTCTGGGTCTGGGTCTGGGTCTGGATCTGGGTTGTATTTTATGAAAGCTATCTCAGAATCTGAATCTGACCAAATCTGAAAAACCTAGACCAGGAGACCCGTAATTGACCCGTAAAAAGGTAACCAGTAAACTGAGGTGAAATGGTCAAACATTCTGAGTCGGTGAGCCGCGTGGCCAACGGAAGAACAACCCAGCAACAGCGCAGCAATGTGGATGATGAACGAAAGCCGCACTAGTGTTGGTAATACCAACAAGAGCATTTCAAATACTCTAATTGTACTCGGAGATTCTGCACATGCGCTTCATGATCATCGTAGAGCAGTCCAGACATTCGAGTGGGTACTTTATACCGACAACCTCCAAAGCCCCACCACCACCAACTGGACAGTCCTCAAGCATTTTTGACACAATGAAGGTGCTTTTGCTATGGCACAGCAGTCACTTGTCGCGTCTGGAACAGAATGTCAAAGACTTCCTTCTCCAACTCCACAGTCGATACCTTGTACGAGATGCCCTTCCGGGTGTACGTCTGCCCCCAGCACTAAAGGCAGCAAGCTTGGTCCCACTATTGAAGTGTATGAAGAGCGTTGCGCTGAAGGATACATTATGCTATTGATCTGAGTGTATGAATCAAAAGGCAAGTTGAAGTGAGTGAACCCATTTCAATATGATTGGCTGAGACTATCGAAGGTTTTTGGCAGAAATCTATGGAAAAAATTAGATATAAGAGTTTGTATGCAATACCAATTTCGAGATATGAATACAAACGCGAAGTCAAGTATACAAAGCACAAGTGAGCAGAGATCTCGCCTTGTGGGTGGTTTCGCTTCCTTCAGAGGGAAATTAGCCTGAGCCCAAGCAAGTGGCGGGAGATTAGACCGTGAAAGACCACGTGTCCATCAGATTCCCTGTAACCCCCTCACCCACCCCCTCCCCTACGCACACACAGCGTCATGGCCCCTACTGCAGGTTCGTCCCCTGCTTCCTCTCTCTTAACCATTACCACTAACATCTCTACATCAACTGAAGTCTTAACGATTCGCACTCATTAATTCATTCAGAGGGCGACGTGCTAAGCGAGCTCTACGCCTGGGATACGACTGTTGAAGACGATTTTGCTCTCCCTGCTGACGACCCTCGACGTGATGAGGACAAGACGGAAGACGCCTATGAGCAGATGATCCACACAGCCAGTGGAGACGCCAGTGACAACGTGTTGAGTCTGGCGGCGCAGCTACTAGTGAAGCATTTCTTCCGCTTTCCCCACGTGCAACTCAACGTGGTGGACGTCCTTCTCAAACTCTGCGGGCCTGCTCGCTCACAGGCTGTGCGCATCCACACACTGCGCTCACTGCTGCAGATTGTCAAGACACCACCAGCTACAGCTGCTGCCAGTACACCCACATCTGCTGCTGCAGTCGCCCGAAAGAACACTAAGGCGTGGTTGCAACGTATCGACCAGGCAGTGCAGAAGCTGCTGGAGATGGAAAAGTCGTCTGTTATCTTACGACAGGTGACGCCGCTGCGTCATGCGCTCGATGAGCGACTGGAGATGCAGCAAGACCCGGAGCAGAAGCAAGCTAAACTCACTCGATCACTTAATGATAGCAACAGTGACAACGTGTCGCCCACGGAGAACAGCCGCAAGCAAACGCGTGATGAGAAAGAAGCGACTGATGGAGCGGAAAGTGGTTACCACACACCGTCGGAACGCGAGTTTAAGAAAGTGAAACGAAACGACGAGCAATCTCGGTACCAGAACGACGCTAAGAGCAATGGAAATATTGTAAACCTTGGGCAGCAAGAAGAGAGCAACGGTGACGCAACGAATCGTGGTAATGGTAACGAAGAATCATGGAAGAAGCAGCCACAATTGCCGCCATCAAGCACGAATGGCCGCGTGGTTGAGAATGAATCAAGACGGCGTGGAAGCAACAACACACCGAATACCTTCTCACCTCGGAATTGCCCACCGTGCCCGTACTTATTTCTTGGCAGCGTGCCTCGTCACACGCCCAATGACGAGATTGTGGAGTTTTTGTCACCAGTGTACCCGGACATCGAGGCCACAAGTGTGCAAATTAAACAGCCTGACTACAACGCAACTGCCTATGCGTTCGTGAGTCTCCCGTCGGCGGATAAGGCACGTGAAGCCATCCGCTATGTGGCGGCTAACAAATTCCGGGGCCGTGTTTTCCTGAATGCTAACTTCGCGCGTGGACCACCTGTGGACACTCTGTTGTTTGTGGAACGAACGGGTGAGGGCCTAAGCATGGAGGACGAGGGTGCTGTTCGCGACTTTGACTTCACCCAGTGCGATCCGGACGTCTGGGATATCTTGTGTCAGCAACTGGAGCGCTTTGGTCCGTTGATATACGCTGAGAAGGGGTGCGTGCGATTTCGCAGCGTAGACCACGCCAAGTCGGTGATTCGCAAACAGCACTTCAATGTAAAAGGGTATGAGATTTATCCGGTTTATGACACGAAAGAGCAATTCGCGATTGATTCGACGCGTCGTGGACTCAATGTGCACAAACAGAGCTTTACTCTGAAATCGGGACGACTCGGTAAGTTTGTGGTCGGTGGATTGCCAGTACCTCGCCTTGCGTTGTATAATTTCGATGGGTAGTATGTTGACGCTGGATGGTTACGTTGCGTAGTTGGCGGAGATGCTGAGTACCGGGGCAGTAAAGGACGCTATAAGGATGAGGACGAGCCCATGGAAGGTGACCCAAGCGGACGCCGTGAGAGTGAACGAATGATGTCTCAAAAGTACCGCGAGCGTAGCGGTAGTGCGCGTAGTCGCAGCCCTCCCGAAGTGACCGTGAAAGTGCTCGTGGTCGATCTCGTTCGCGTTCACCTCAAGTTGGCGGTCGTTACAATGCACATGATGCTGTGCCTGCAAATAATCATCGTTTACCTCGTTCACGCTCTAGGTCTCCTGTGATAGCGAGGAAACCAGGCCCCAATGGATCTGGGTACGGAACGTCATCATCAAACAAGGAGAACCGGCGCGAATACCGAGGCAAATATGGAAAACGATCTCTGTCACCAGTGGATATCAGAAACGATAACCCTGTCCGTACCGAAGAGCTACGTGGAAGACCGCGCGAGCGTGAAGGCCCTTGGATGGAACCGCGTTCACCTGAAAATGCGCGCGAGCGTCGCAGACCTGGAGATGAACCACTTGCCCGCGGATTTAGTCGCGGTGCATCCCCGTCTCCGTCCTCATCATCGAGGCGTAGCGGGAAAGATGATATTGGAAGCCAGCCACCTCGTTCGAGTGGTTACCGCCGTGGAGGTGTCCCTATTGATGATGGACGCCAGCCATACCGGCGTGAACAACCACCGCAGGAGGATCATAGCAGGATGCCTCCGCCATCTGTTCCTCGTGTCTTACGTCGACCGCACAGTCGTAGTCACAGTCGCAGCCCGCCACGGTTTGGGAAGTACTCGACGGGATCTTCCGGTGGCAGACCCCAGTCTCGATCACGGTCGCCTCAGAACCAACGGACTAGTGCGTATCGTAGTCGCGAAGATCGTTCAATTGGAAGCCGACCCCTGATGATCGCTCTTTCTCCAGGCGGAGCGTCCGCGCTATGCTGACGAGCGTTCCATCGCTGAAGTTGCCCGCGATGAGCAACAGGATCGGCAACGTTTCTTCCAACAGCAGCAGCACCAACATCCGGGTCGCCGTGAATTTCGTGATCCAGATTTGAGTCGCTATGGCGCAGGTGGCCGCGGTGGTGGACGGGGTGGAGGCCGCAGTCGTGGCGATGGGGATGATCGATCACGGGCAGCTCCGTCCTACCGTGGTGGTGGGCGTGGTGGAGCAATGTACCACCAGGAACCTCAACGCCGTTCACCTTCCCCGATACTGCCGCCTCAGCAGCAACGAGAAAGTTATGCTCGTGAGCGGCGTGGTGATTTTACGCCTGCACCGCGCAGCCGTGAATCGGCGTATTCGCCCCACCATCCCCACTGCTGCAAAATGCTTACGCGCCCTCACGCCCCAGCCCAGGACCGACGGGTGCCCCTGATCATCATCGTGGGCTTAACTCTGAGGTTTCCGATCGTTCGAGCCGCGAGTCCAATCGCCACGAACGACGTCACCATTCACGTCGCGACCAAAGTCGGGATGACAAGAGTCACCGCATCCACCGTGATCGTCGGGAGAAGCACTCTCGCCCAGGGAGGTCGCTGACCCCTTCGCCTGTCCGTCGAGACCACACGGCGGCATCTAGCGGGCGAAAATCGAACGGATCATCCCCACTTCGATCTTTCAACCGTCGGAGTGATGTTGTTGACAGTCAGGTGGAAGAAGTTTCTGCGATGGATAAGCAACATCGGTCGAATAATGACGATAAACCCGAGGCGCAACAGAAAGAAGTGAAGAGTGGGGGGTTCGCTTGGTGCGCGACGAGCTGTTCGCCGGCATGGATGATTTGACCGTGGACTATGAAGAGGACGATGACTGAGGCAGTAAAGGTTTATTGCATTGCGAGTCGGTCAGTCGAGGCGAACTTGATATGATTTGCAGGAGGTGGTGGCGTTTGGTTGGATATGCATTGATTGATTTGATTTGGTCTGTTTCGATCGGACTTGAGTTGAGCAAGTTGGCTCAGAGCAAAAGACACGAGTGCGAAGTATGACGTGGGCTAAATACCCGGCAATCAAGAAAAAGAGCGCTGGAGAAACCCTCATTGCTTTGTAATACGTGCGTATCTGCTTGATGCTACCTTGGCTTTGAACTTTCCGTGGCAACTTTGTTCCTTTCGAAGCACATGACTGAACATGACAAAGTGCATCTAGCATTGTGAGCAAAGCAGAAGGAGACACACCAAGAGGGTAGCAAGAAGACACGATATTCTGACGATCTAGCACCGAAAGTGACTCTTGCGCGACGGACAGTTTGGATCATGGCGCCCCTCCACGGTTGAGTATATCCATTTTGGTAATCTCCACGGCTACAGTGTAGTTAACTGTCGTTGTCATTCTCGCTTTTGGACGATGGTATATCTTGATCGCACAAGCTAGTCTCGGTGTTCTCGGTTGGTGATGCTCGATGGCACTATTTATTTATTATTGCTATTTATTTGCCAGCATGCCCTCACCAACGAGTGAATAACGAAGTCGGGATTGAAAGCTAACTTATGCCCATCGATTCTACTGGGCGTCTTAGTTCGTGCGATTGTTGTGGTGGCTTGCTTTGGCTTCCCTGGTTTCTGGGCATTGTGAAACTACGTTTTCCAGGCAAGAAGGCAAGTGAAATGACCTTCATGATTTTAGACCACTAGTTGGCTACAACTACCGTGCTGATGACGCCGCTTGTCGCTGACTCCACCCAAAAACGTTGACGAGCCGTTGATATCGTCTACTGCGGGCCAGTTAATATCGGTAAAGAGGGTGTGATTCGGGCTAGCAGGTATGTTGAATGGCGAGCGCGCTCTCGTAAATGAAACCGAACCCATTCCGTCTCCCCTGTTGCCAACGACCTCCAATGTGTCGGACATAAACATCCAAAATACCTCACGCTGGTTTAACGACAAGAAGTTTACAGTCCCTGTGGTGCATACATGCGGCATATAGTTCGCGCTTATACGTCGGCGTTTAGTAACCATGCTTGAAAGGATGTTGTGCAGTGTTGAGGACGAAGGAACACAGGTTGTTCGCAAGAACCGTGGTGCTCTGGTGAAGCAGTGCACATCTTGGACAGACAGTAGAGCTACATGTACGGGTGTTGGCGACTGAGCTCCAACAGATTTGATACCTTTGAGCCACAGTAGTTACAAACCGCAGCAAATGGTTGCATCGACCGAGCAATATGTGGCCTCTCAAGAAAAATGTACCTGATTGGCCTCCTTCGATCGTCTCATGACCAGTGATTGCAGTGCCCCAAGTGGTTGCCATACCTCGATTTGTGCGCAAGGAAGCATGGGGCAATAGGATAAGCTGCTTTTCAAGTCCGGGAGAGAAGATGCCAACGATAGTGATTAGCTTAACGGCTCACTTTTAGTACACTCGGACTGCGAGCGGAGTCGACTCGGTCACTCAGCTCCGACTCAACCGATTCTTTAAAGATAGCTGCAGCCAGTGCATCTTCGTTTACAAAATTCTCGGCGACTTCTTCCGGACATGGCGATACCAGGTTGCCACGAGTGTCCACCTCATTCTGAGAAGCTCCGTGTGGAAATGTACAGCTTATAGCAGCTGACCAATGTGTTACTGTTTGCTTGTCCAAATTCAAGATGAGATGGCCACGTAGAAGTATTTGGATCTACTACAGTTGTGCTACAGGAGCAACGAGGCTCATTTGCAAAGCCAAACAAATGAATGTAGTTTGTCTATGAGTAGACAGAGTGTGAACAAGACCTGAGCATTATAGCTCTACAACCACATTTGTTGACTAATTTCCATCAAGCAAGTATCCTAGCTAGTTAAGCTACTTTGCCATGCAGACAGCTGCAACACTCACTCGTATGTCAGCGGCTTATACAGTTAGTCATAGAACTCGGATGGGTGGCGCGGAGCCTCGCTTTGTGTGACTTCTTGTTGTGCTAGACGCTCGCCTGAAACATCCATCATTTGCACGTCATCTTGTTCGCGGTCGCGTGCGGCAGCTTCCTTCTCTTCTTGGATACGTGCTGACGGGGGTGCGACTTGAAAGGGAACGCTGGGCACGGGTTCCACCTGACGAAGGTTCTCATGAATGGAACGCTTAATTTCGTCAAGGTACGCAGGAGTATTCAGGTTTTCCATGTTGCTCACAGGCAAATGAAGGCGGTATTCAGGACCATAGTATTCGAAGTAGTCATTGTAGGGCATTGCGTCTGGAATATCCACACCCACCAGTAATGAGGCTTCGTAGCACCAGCATCGCGCCACATTGCGCAGCGTATAACCACCACCACCTACAACAAGCGTGGGAGGTTGAAACTCTTGACGTAAGCCACACAGTCTGCGTGGCCTTTAGCCGATAGGTTAAAACTTCCAAGCCGGTCTCCAGACAGTGAGTCCGTGCCACACTGAAGCAACACGGCGCCAGGCGCAAAATGCTCCATTACCTTGAGATGACACTGCGGAAGATGCCCGTAAAGCTCTCATCATCCATACCATCACGACATGGGAAGTTAACCGCATAGTGCTTGCCTTCATCATGGCCAATATCCTAATGTCCCCGTACCGGGAAGAACTCTCCATACTTGTGGAATGAGCACGTCATGACACGGTTGGTGGTATAAAAGGCCTCTTCGACACCGTCACCATGATGGATATCAATGTCAATGTACAAGACACGCGCGTGAGTCTTCAGTAGCTCCAAAATGCCAAGCACACAGTCGTTCACGTAGCAAAATCCTGAGGCCTCCGAGCGCTTGCCGTGGTGCAGACCACCTGAGTAGTTGATGACAATGTCAGCTGAACCTGAATTCAGCTTGGCAGCACCGCCAATCGACGCCGACGCGTAGAGTTGGCAGAACTCTCCCAGACCGTCAAAGACTGGGCAATCCTCCCCACATTGAAGCGTTGCAGCTGTCGCAGATATTCATGCATATTGTCGGGCGTCACGAGGCGCAAAAGTGAATATAGTCGTCCGAGTGGAAGCGCGTGAGTTCGCTCCAGTCCACGAGACGCGGACGCTACATTGAAAAAGAAAAAAATCATCACAAACCCAATGGGGTTAATAGAAATTCTAACTAATATAAAAACGGGCTTAATGAACAATCTAACTAGTATAAAAACAACAAGATGAATCTTTCGATTGACCACGTACGTAAACTTCCATGTGCTTCGTGAGTCCGTAGTTGGTGATGAGGTTGTGAGCCATTCGCACACGATGAGGCTGCAACATATAAAGGTATTTAGAATCAGAACTCTTGAGTTAAAACTTCTCCATTCTAGTTCTCTCTCTCTGTAAAACCTTCATGGGATGGCTAGGTCCGTAGTGATAATTGCCAATCTCGGCTACAGTAGATGACGTTAATACATACACAAAACAAGATAAAAACGTTAGAAAAGAAAGACGGAACAACCACTTGAAGGGTGAAACAATCTTACAGTCATAGAAATAGGCGACACGGCGCTTGGAGGCCACGGTGCCGCCGCTGGTGAGCGCCACGGAGCTGCCATTGGAAGCGCTGCTCATTGTCGTCCTTGGTGCTATACGTAGATTCGAGGGAGGGAGGCAGGGTGGGTCACATCATGTTGTGTGTCCCACACGGCGATTTGCCCAGCCAACCAAAAGCCACGATAAGGGTAATTACGCGTCAGAAGTGTGTAAATACGTAAGGAGTATTGTTTTGATTTTGTCACATTGCACATTACTAATAAATCAATTTTAGTTTATTGTGTGTAAAGACAACTGTTTCAGGGTACATAATCTCCACAGCCATTGGTCAAAACGTCATTCTCAGACGACCGCCCTCCCAGCCAGCCAGTCACAGAGGATTAGAGAAGATCGGAGCTAGGAAGCATGTCGGACAAGCAGATCGCAGAGCAAGACTCGGTCGTGGAGGTGGACCAGAATGACGGACGTGGATTCCAACCTGTGGAAGGATTGACGGAGCAAGTCTCGCAACTGTCGGTGCGCGAAGCAAACGCCAACGCGGATGAGGAAGAAGACGATCTGGCTAACCTGCCCAAGAACGTCCTGCTGCGTCTGGACGCTTTGCGTAAGCTTCAGGAGGCTCAGGCGGAAGTGGAAGAGGAGTTTGAGAAGGAACGTAAGGCGCTGGAGCTCAAATACGAGAAGCTCTACCAGCCATTCTACAAGCAACGTGCGGAGATTGTGTCTGGTACCAAGGAGGTGGAGGCAGTGACTAGCGCTGCTTCGGAACCCCAGGAGGCTGATGCTGCTGAGACCGGGGAGGATGTCAAGGGAGTGCCTGGTTTCTGGCTGCGTGCCTTCATGAATCACTCGGTACTGGCTGACCTCATCCAGGAGCGCGACTTGCCGGCGTTCGAATTCCTCACGGACGCACTCTGTGAGCCACGAGGAGGACAATGGATTTAAGCTCACGTTTGAGTTCTATGAGAACCCGTTCTTTTCCAACAAGACGCTGACGAAGGAGTACGACATCGGTGATGCGTCTGAAATGGGCGAGGCTGTGCTGCGCAACGTGACGGGTACCGTCATTGAGTGGAAGGAGGGAAAGAACCTGTGCGAGGTGACCAAGAAGGTCAAGCAGCGCGCTAAGGGAGGAAAGGGTGACACTCGTGTCGTCAGCCGCACCGAGCCGTGCGAGAGCTTCTTCCAGTTCTTTACGCCCGTGGAGATGCCGTCGGAGGAGGATGACGAAGACGTAAGTCGATGCGAGTTGTTTAAACGCGCTGAGTGGACATTATTTTGGCTAACTTTTGTGGACTGTTTGCTATTGTTTGCTGCTACAGAGCGAAATGATCATGCGCCAGCTGAGCGGTGACTTTGAGATTGGTTTCACGATCCACGAGACTATCATCCCGCAGGCTCTGCTGTGGTTCACTGGCGAAGCTATCGAAGACGACTCGGACTATGACCCGGAGGACGATGATGACTACGAGGAATCGGACGAGGAATCGGACGACTCCGGCGATGACTCTCGCAAGCCGCGTCGGGGCAAGAAGAAGTTCCCTGCGCTGGAGGGCGGTCTCGACGCATCGGAGAAGCCGCCTGAGTGCAAGAACCAGTAAGTTAGCGCATCATCTCAGATTGTGTATCGTTTTACGAGGCTGCTGCGTTGACGTAGGCAGAGTCGTGAAACGGGTTCCGTATATAAAAGCAATTGGCCTTTTGAGCAACAGAGTATCGTTCGTCAATCAACACTAGAAGGTGTAGCAATATCATGAAGGGGATCTGAGTTTCGAGGTGAATTTGCTGCATGTTGTGTAGTAGCAATGGAGTTACTGTGTATATATGTGTCCTAGACATGTATGTGGATGTAGTGGTAGTACTAGTAGATGTTGTAGCTTACGTTTCTTAAGTACGTGCATGATATGCTCAAGGCTCGAGACAATTGCTTGTGTACAAGACATAAATTGTCGCTTCCTGTCTCACCGAATCTGGATTTCAGTATTTCGATACTGAAATCCAGTCAAAATTCCAGCCAGAGTTTTACCCGTCGCCTTCCATACCTCAACGCGCCAAGTAGCTCCAAGTTCTCCAGACCATCGCCAGGACCATGTCGGACGCGTACTCCTGCCGTGTAACACGTGACTTGGGTCTCTTCGACTTCTTCCGCAGTCGCACCATGTCTATCGGCCATCGTGAATCCTGTACGTCCTCATCCGCCCCCACTTCGTCGTTTCGCAGCGCCCAACCCAAAATCACACGCGTCCATTGGCTGCATCGGCTTCGATGCCTCCTCCTCCTCCTGCTTCTGCTCCTACCTCCGCCTCAGCAGCTACAGCAGACGTCCCTCCGCCTTTACCAGCGTCACTGGACTCTGTAGCCACTACCGCATCCGCCGAGTCGTTCAACAACAACGACCATCTGAGTGACGACGACGACGACAGTGACAGTGATGATGATGGTATCAAAACGTTTAGTGAAGCCTCCAGCAACAACAACAGCAGCAGCAGTGTGGGCAGCGCAATCACCAAGTATGAAGTAGTGCGAGAGCTGGGACGAGGAGCTACAGCTGTGGTGCAGTTGGGACGACTCCGTGGAGGAGAGGAGCTCGTAGCGCTCAAGGTCTTCAAGACGTCACTGTTGCGCAAAATGCGCGAGGTGAAACGTGTGGGCAGACGCATGGTGGTGTCGACAGCTCTGGATAAGGTGCAGGTGGAGATAGCCATCATGAAGAAGCTGCATCACCCGAATCTACTCAACCTGCTGGAGGTTTTTGACGACGACACGGAGACTCTCGTGCTTATGCTCGAGTATGCGCCGTCAGGACAAGTGATGCAATGGTTCCCAGAGGAGAAAGTGTACAAGAAGGTCAAGAGTAAAGGACACAAGAAGGATCACCCCAGTGGGGACTGCTTTAGCGAAGACGAACTGCGTTCCTGCGTGCGTCAACTGCTGCTCGGACTCGAATACCTGCACGAGAACAACATTTGCCACCGTGATTTGAAGCCTGAGAACATACTGGTGGGCCTGGACGGCACGTTCAAGATTGCGGACTTTGGCGTTGCTCATTTCTTCGAAGATGACGACAATCAAGCGAAGGCTGCTGGTGCAAACCCTGTCAACGCAGCGAAAGCACACAAGAAGGGCTATGTGTCAACAACAGCTGGCACGTATGCCTTTATGGGCCCAGAGACGCTCAAAGGTGGAAAATATTGCGCGTATGCAGCCGACATCTGGGCTCTTGGTATAACTATCCACGCTCTGTTTTTTGGCACGATCCCGTTCTACGACCAAGACGTCGTGGCTCTTTTGAGCAAATCGAGAAGCAGCCGATCGTGCTGGAAGCTGAGTCCAATAACAACAATAATGGCGTATCGGAAGACTTTGTGGAGCTGCTGTATGGTTTGCTGGAGAAAGACCCCGAGAAGCGCTGGTCGCTGCAGCAGTGTAAGGAGCACCCGTGGGTATTGGAAGGGCTGTCTGAGGAAGAGAAAACACGTACGTGGAGACGAGCTATGAGGCTGTGAAGGTGGGACCGGAGGATCTGGCATCGGCTGTGACGCGTGTGACATCGTTGAGTGTGATCCTGCGAGTAAAACTGGGCGCGAACAAGTGGAAGCGCAAAGCGATGCGGACACTAGAGGACCGTCGGAAGTCTCTGCAGGAACGAGGCAGCAGCTTCGGGGAATCGCGTTTTTCGGAGGTGGAGGCCCCCGAGGTTAATGACACCGAGCTGAAGGTATCTGTGAGCACTGAAACACTTTCAAACAATCAGCTGGAGATATAAGGAGATTGCTAGCATGCATGAAGATTTCCCGTTAATTGCTTCATAAATAACCGTTAATTAGATGTTCTCACCCTTTATTAGGGGTTCATTCATTTCTGAGTTTTTATTTTATTTTTTAAAGTCGGAAGAGACCAAACTTTGACTCTGTGTGGCGGTGCTCCCTGCTTCACTTCCATCGCTATGCAGCGCTACAGTCTTCCACAGGGAGCATACCAGGCTTCTAGCCGTCTCTACAACGAATCAGACGCCTCCAGTCGCTTCCGTGGCAGCAATGACTCGAGTCAGATCATAGGGACTCGAATCACTGGGGACAGCTACGGAGTGTACACTGCTCTGCCTCAGACGCGTCACCAGCTGCAGCATCAACATCGTCAACATCACCGAGCAAGCAGCAGCAGTGGCAGCAGTGTGCCGGTGGTGGTTGCAGCCGCTGAATTGGACGAGGAAGACCAGTACGCACTACAGCTCATGGCCTACCGAGTGATTTACCTGCTCCAAGGAGCTTTCATCGGGATGTTAGGCCCCACCCTCTTCTTCTTCTCAGATCTAGCTACAAAACAGTCAGGTCTACTCGCCCCAGTCTGCGGATTCGGCCCCATCTTTGCAGCTCACGGTGGAGCTGCCCTCGTCATGTCCTTTATGAGTGAACTTGTGCTCTCATATACGACCGAAAAGAGTTTATGAAGCAGTTGGTTGTAGTGCTATTGGTCTGTAGTGGGGCTTGGTACGCGTGCCTTGCACCAGTTGCTGCTGCTACGGGGAATCTGGGAGTTGGGCTCTACTTCATCGCCAAAGGATTCTGGACGGCACTGCTTAACATTGCGTACGTTACTGTGTCAATGTCATGGTTGCAACGTTGACTTACAGCGAAATGTACTGACCTGATTTTTTATCCTGCAGACTGAATCGCTGTTGTCTTTGGGTGGCTGGAGAGAAAGTAGAACGTGGACGCAGCCTTGTCACGTCGATGAACGTCCACTACGGCTTGGGCTGCCTGCTCGGCGCTGTTTTGGCGCTGGTGTTGATGAATCTGAACATGGACATGGGGATCGCTTTCTTAGGTTTGGCCATTGCTACACTATTCCCAGCCGTGATGATCGCAATGTTGCCCAGTCCACGCAGTTATTACGGCCGGGATGAGCACCAGACTCTGCTGGTAGGCATTTCAGTGTGAGTACGATGCTGACTGATATAGTATTTAACGCAACGGAATTGCGCTTGTTTTTTGTGTGCAAACAGGCTTTTGAAGACCCTACACGTCGTGTTCCGACAGTACCCAGCCCCATTGTGGGTGGTGTGTTCTTGCACGTTAAGCACATCGGTCGTTCAGCCAACTGCAACCCAGACACATACGACTCGAAGAACAATTTCATCATCCTGCTAGTTACCATCTTCGCGACTGTGCTGTTCGGCATCCAGTTGGGCCTCGCTGCTTTCTTCTACGGTTACATTGGTCACGTCCTGGCAGAGAGTGGAAAATTTTCGACCTCGACGTCGAACTCGACTTCGTCAAGCACCACGGGCGAATCTGAAAACAGCCAAGCTGTATGGCAGTGCGCGATCATGGTGCTGTTCTGGGGAACCTTGACTGCGTCTTATGCGTTCTTCTCCAGATACATGTTCCACGCCAAGAACCTGTACTCCATTATGGTGTTCTCGGTGATGTGCTGCTTGAGTTCATTTGGTATCCTCTTCGGTGCTGATGCAGGGTTGGTCACTTTCATTATCTGTATTTTCTTGTTCGCGTTCGCGTTGGCGCCGCTTTTCACGTTGAGCATTCACTGCCTCACGCGCGTGATTAACGAGCTACTAATCAGGCGTGTCTCCTCACTCATCGTGTTCGGGTGTGGCATGGGTGAGGTGTTTATTCCGGTTCTCATGGGCTTCTTCATGAGCGGTCAGAGCGGACAGACCAACGGCGCTGTAGCTGTGAGCTACATTACATTCATCCTTGCTATCACACTAGTGGGTGTAAGCGGTATGCTGCTCTGGATGGTCAAGGCACGACTGAAAGAGTTGCCACAGGAACCTGTCGACGAGCTGGAGGCCGCCATTGTGATGAGTACGACTCGCAATATCGGCCACGGAGTGCGAAAGCACAATCACTATTGATGTCGGGCAATATAGACACAGCTACCAATTTTGTTTCCTTGTATCGTAACTACAGAGATAGAGTTTGCGTGCTCAATTAAACTAGACTCAGGGGGTTAACTCAGGGAGATGCTGCTTAATTTGCTGGGAGTTCACCCTTGACGAACGGGCGCCAGCGCATGCTATGCACTTTGATGCCGAAAAATAAATTGATGCGGCAATTATCGCAATAAATTCAAAGCAATAATTTATTTTGCCTAGAGCGTGAATTTGATTCAATATTCGGTAAATCTATGGTCCCTGTTTTCAAATCCAGGCATTACCCAAATACGACCTTATATTGCCCATTTTCGTAATTTTTGCGCATTGCTTTTTGCAAGGAATGAAAGTTACCAGTAAGAGCCGAATTTTTCGCAGATACATCCCTTTCCTTTCCTGTTACAATCCCACACTACTCACTTCCCAACGTGCTCGACGCAAGAAACCCCCTCCCTCCTTGACTTGTCACATCCGGGTTACTCTGGTGCAAGTATGTGTGTTTTCCATTGACGGCTAGGTTGGCGTGTTACCTGGCTAGACTGTGTGTGATGCTTGCTGATATGATAGTTAATGCGTATGTTTATTTGTAGAGAGGAGCGCCTCCCCGTCGCCGCGCATTCAACGGAGCCTACAAGTCACAGTCCTCTCATTGTTTGTGCGTGGTGTTTGAATCTCTGTCAACATGAATCTGACAAGTGTCCAAACCTGTACAATATGTGGATACGAAACAAAAACGAATTTGACCGTAATTTAACTGCTTAAATTTCGTGGCCGTTAGCAAAAATAGTCTCTTTGATGAAGACAATACCTGAATAAAATAAACCTAACCCCTTCAGAAAACATGAACAACAGTAGCTGCCAATTTTGTTTTGCATATCATTTAGTGTAGGTTTATTTTGGCACGGTTGAGACCCCGTTTGCCGTTGGCACCCAGTTCGCGACCCATTTACCGTTGGCACAGTTTGCTAAACATTTGCACCGTGGAAGTTGACAGGCCTAATCAACGGGCGAGTCCAGCTTCACTGTAAGTCGACGCCATGCTCATCCGACATTACAGCAAGTCATCGCCGCGCTCGTCCAGCTTCAGTGATCGCGACGTTTGCCCAAGGAGTCGTGCAACGCATCTTCATTAACCTCTCCATGAGCTTGACTATTCACCCCGTGAAGGGGGTGGACATAGGATGCTCACCAACGTTTTCATGTAAACGCAACAACAAACACCGAGACAGAAAAATCGGTGGATTGTGGTGTGGCCTTGATGACGGGGCATGGATCTAAGGCCTTGCCTATTAGTATTTTCAACATCGCTGTTTTGATATCCAGTTGGCGAAGCAAAACAATGTTGGCTCCCTTCGTCTAACATCTTGCGAAAATGCAATTCACCTTACTCTATAAATGAGACGTGTCTGCGATGCACAGACTGAGCCACGTTGAGTAAGGCTGTCGGGTTACCTGCCGAGCACACTTCATTGTATTGCGCGGTCAGTTCTTTTGTCGCTTAGCGCCAGTAAACGGCGATCATACCTCTCCCTCTTATCATGGTCGCTGCCGGTCAGTCGGTCCGCCTTACCTTGCAATTTTAGACGCCAGTCGACTTTCGGGCGAGCTATTAACTGGCTGGAGCCAGTTAGCGTCCGTTGACAGCTATTCAGCAAGTTACCGATTCCTTCCACAAGCCGAAAGGCGCATGCTCCTTCAGGTTCCTGAATAGACAAATTACTCTTCGATGTTCGCCAATGTTCTTGCATACCGAGCGTCCAGTCCTCACAGCATTTTACTTTTTGACTCTAAACGAAGCTTACCTTGTCCTGTCATATTCAGCCAGGCAGTTGAACATGACTGTCATCCACGAGCGATATCGAATCATTCGTGAACTTAGTCCCACACTCTATGGATGGGTCTTTGCCTGCGAGGACATGCAGCAGAGAATGGGACCCGCGCCACCGGCTGCCAATATCTCCGCCGTCGCCATCAAACAAGTCTCTCTCGAGCGTATGACTAACTTCATGCAAGACCATCCGTGCGATGGACACACGCCCGACAACCCTGTCGTCGAAAGAGAGCTGGGCGACCTCCTGCGAGCGATCGGGGCCATCCCAATCTCATTCAGTACCAAGATTCCTTCGTGGAGCAGCAAACAATGTACCTCGTCATGGAGCACTGCGCTGGCGGCGACATGTACGACTACCTCAGGCAACGCAGGCAGCGCACGCTGTCGTGTACGAACGCGCTAAGTGTGTTGTCGCAGGTGGCGGCAGGCCTGGCATTCTTGCACGACCATGGTATCGCGCACCGCGACGTCTCGCTCGAAAACATCATGCTCCATCACGGCCGGTGCAAGCTCGGCGACTTTGGTCTGGCCACGCGTGCCCCATGCGTGGGCGGTAGGCACGTGGGCAAGAAATACTACATGGCACCCGAGGTCGTTGCGGGCAGCATGTATAATCCCAAGACCGCGGACGTCTGGTCGCTCGGCATCGTGCTATTCATTATGTTGACAGGTTCGCCACTTGTGTCGCTGGCGTGTACGTCAGTCAAGTCGTTCCGAGCGTTGAAGCAAGCGGGCGTCTCCAGGGTGTTGGACGCGTGGGTGTGACAGCGACCATGTCGACGAACGCCATAGCCCTTTATCGGGAATGCTGGAGACCGATCCCCACAAGCGCCTGACCATTAACCAGGTTCTTAATCACCACGCACTGAAAGATTTGCTGTGCTGAAATGGTGTACGAATCTTTCGGTGAAGGACTTAATAGCGTCCCTTGCGTCGGAACGAGGGCAAAACGTTGATATTGTTATTAAAGGCGGCATGGATTGCGTTGGGAAAAATGTAGAAGCGCCTCCTGTACAATAAACTCCAATATCTGTTGGTTAAGGTGTTAGATTCAATGAATTACATATTGCATTCGTCTTGCGTCCGACTGCGAAAGCTGTCACGATAAAATGTAGTCGAGATTCATCGCTGGTGAAGATGCTGGAGGACTCCTCTCTTCCTCAAAGGCAATACACGCTGGTGGCACCTCTTTCGTCTCCGAGTCCGAATCCGGCAAAATCTCAATGGGCGTCGGTTCCTCCACCTCTGGGTCGGGCTCTTCTCCGAGCACATGTCCCTTGATCAAAGCGCGGCCTAATATCTTCTCGCAGTCGCCCAAGTTACCTAAAATCTCCATTAGAGCCCCCACAAAGTCGGGCGCCATCTGGTACCCTCCAACCTCCCGCGTTCGTTGAAGTGCATCTCGGCCCTGTAGCGCACATGCAACTGCCTACCGATGAGTTTCTGAATGAGGTCTTCTTCGGAAACAGCGTTGGGGTACACGTTCTCGATGGTGCGTCGCGAGTAACGCAGATGCAGCACACCGTGAACGATCACAGTCGCGCAGTTATCAGTCGCGATCAAGTTAGTTGACACGCACGACAACTTGACGGACGAGTGGAATTTCGAGTATCTTTCCCAGATGCTCAAGATCAGATCCGCTGCGGGGGTGCCGCCGAACATGGTGTGTGGCTCCAATAGGGCGTTCAAAAGTCCTTTTGTTTCTCTCCACTCAGCACTGTAGCTGGCGCACCAGGGACTCGTAGTCCAATGCGGAACTGCTCAAAGTATTCCATGACAAACTTCATAGGTGCACCAGTGGTTGAGTACGGCGTCGTGAGTGCCTTGCTCGCGTGCATGTCGCGCAGAGCCTCGAGTCGCAGCACCTGCTGCCGCAGCGTCTGGTTGTTCGTAAACAGAGCGATCTGACGCTCTTGTTGTCGTTGGCGGAACTTGATGCCTCGTTGGCTGTTGGTCATGGGTTTCTTGCTCTTGGGTTTGCCAAGAGGTCGCGGCACGACTTGGCGCATGGTGTCGAGCGGCGGGATGTAAGGGTGCGTCAAAGCCGTCGATCGAGCGATGGTTTGCAGTCTCGGGAGTTCATGCACTTCCCACGAGGTTGGATCGCGACGAAGGCTGGCGTCGAAGAGAACATCGCTATCGCGACTCCGCGGAGGGATATCTAAATAGGAGGAAAGAAATGAGGTCAGAGCCAAGAGGCCAGAGCCAAGAGGCCAGCTATGGGTCCAATATGACTCATCGTAAACACAATGATGAACGGAATGCCGACGCTGATTGGCCGAGCCAGCGGTGTAGTCCCACTGTGGTTTGCTAGTATTTGTGGTCAGCCAAACGACGAGTGACGACGGCCAAGTAGCAAGAAAGAAGTTGATTAAGAAGATGCACGACGATGAGAAACAGACATCGAGCGAACTGTGCCATCCATAAGAAGAAGAAAAAAGAAGAAAAAATATATTGTACAGACGCCATGAGCACCTTACCATTTAACGCATAACGAAGATACCACTACTAACGCAACTACCGACACACATTTAGAAGGCTCAATATTGGCTTGCACGGTGTTGGGAAGTGCAAGCCACACTACTACATGTATTGAGTGACCTGAGCAACATGCTTCAACAATTGCCAGCGTATTCCGATTCGCTGAAAACCCCTCAGCCAATCGGAAGTGACGTGTGACGCACACTGAGGGGGCTTCATACAACAAAGCTTTGAAGTTGCTCAGTCGGGGAGAGGCAGCGCCAGACAAAGACACGACCGTGAGATCTGCCTAATGATTCGCCGTCGCTCGCAAAACAGGTCTAGCAATGCTGTGGCCAAGCGCTTCTCAATTCCCAGCGCTCTTTGTCCTTCTCAGTCGAATTCCCAGTGGGATCCCCAGAGACCCCACTTACTACCAAGAGACGACCGCTCCAGTCTCAGCACTTGGGCCTAGCGGCCGTAACCTCTGGCTACTGTTGCTACGAAGACACACATCTCTATCTCAACGTAGAATGGAATCATGATCATCATATTGTCGTTGGGGCATTGGAGAACGCTACGGGGCAGTCGCTCTTCTTAATTCGAGAGAAGTCGCTCTCACTGCATCGACAACGCACGATTCTCGACGCGAATCAAGTACCAGTCGCTACGATGCGTATGGGCGCCTTCAAGCGACGCAAAGCCACGTACTCGGTCTATCCGCGTGAAGAGTTTAGCAAGACACCGACACTGTTCAAGTTCACAATGATGTACGGGAAATTGGAGATGACGTTCAACGACCTCATGACGGGCGAAATCTGCCGCCTTGGGTGTGAAAGGGAGGAGAGCGACGTGGAGATTTGGTTGCAACGAGGTATTTCCGAAGACAGTTCACGACAACCAATCGCGCACATGTACCCAGGCAGGACGGGTACTCCGTTGGGGTACGCAGTCGATATTGCCGAGGGCGTGGATGCTGTCATGGTAATACTGCTGTGTGTTGGTGTGCATGACAGCGAATTGGAACGCAAGTGGAAGACTTCACGTGCGTTTAACTAATTTATTCCACTACTTATGAGCTGCAGCAGTATATCTCCTTGCCACTGAGTCGAGGCTTTAACAACGTGACTCTCTACCACTTGCTGGTGCGCTATACAAAATCCAAGTAACACGCTACGAAAAAATTGCTATCTTTCTGTGGTACAGACTGCCCCCTGACTCATTCTTCGACTCGCCACTCGTCAACAAGATCGCCGACCAGAATGGACCTACAAGAAGTTGCTTCGAGAGTACAGACACTGGCGGCGCTGCGTCACTTCGTAGCTGCTTTTGATGCTGGCCAAGTGGCCTCTAAACCCTTGAAACTTCGCGTCACAGCCGACAAAGTGGTGGACGTGAACAACCACGAGACGCTGTTTCTCATCCAACAGAAAAGCATGTCGCTGCACAAGCAACGCACATTGCTGGACGCACGAAACCAGCTACCAGTGGCCACGCTGCGTCTCAGCATGTTCAACCGTACGCCCACGTACTCGGCCTACCCGCGCACGGAGCACGAGGAGACGCCGTACGCCTTCAAGTTCACTGCCGACGAGACGACGGTTCGCTCCGAGTTCGTGGATCTGGTGGGCGGCCAGCCGTGCGTCATTGGTTGTGACCCGTCCAATGACGGCAGCGATGCACTCAGCTTCTGGCTCGTGCGCGGCGTGGGCGACACTGCTGATGTGCAGCAGACCATCGCTCACCTCACGTACACGCACAAGAGCCCGAAGACCAGCCTGGAGCAGAGCGTCGTGCTGGATGTGGCCCCTGGTGTTGACCGCATGATGATGATCCTCATCTGCATTGGACTGTTAGACGAGGGCTTCGAGGACGAACACACGCACCCAGAGTAGTTGGTTACAATAGGTCCAACCTCCAACCTATTGTGGCGACAGGCTCGCAAAGCATTTTAACAGCTTGAATTAATAAATACAAGCAGCGAACTGCTGTATTATCTAGGTAAAAGTCTCCGTAGCTTATCTTTGGTGCTTGCGATGTGAGCTGCTTGCCGGCTGACATTTTTGTCAGAAATTTGGTGCTCCACGAAGACACATGGTGTTGCTGGCTCTGTTCAACAGCAGGGCGAGCAAAGCTTGGTCTTTGCCCCAATCGAAAAAAAAAGCATGTTAAGCTGTTTGTTGGTACCTGCCTCCAGTTGAGCTCCAGCTTAGCGCATTAAGACACGAACATTTTAGCGTGGCAGCATTGGTGCTGAATGCGACGTGGCTGTCCACAACATAGCGAAGAAATCAAAGAACTCGAAGAACAAGGCAGGCTGAAAATCCAGGGCGGTTGATTTGCACCGGTGGACTCTGCTCATTCCACCGCAAATTGCGGCACAATGGCTACATGCAGACGACGAAGCGTGCGACTCTGCAGCCGCGACACAGCAACAATGGCCATGGTATCTATAATGAGGCTTGCAAGCGAGGGAATGCTGTGCTGTAGCTAAAGCTACATTTGAAACGAGGGACATCAACTGCCGAGTCCACACGACTAGCGATTTTATGCAATCTATGAACATGTATTTGGCAACATTCGGACAGAGCGGCAGCTCGAAAGAAAATCGTAGGCTGGGTAGAGCGTTCTCCCTTCGCCATGAGTGCACTCTGGCCAAGAACTGACCTCAACGCAGCGAACTGAATTTTTGGTCGAGGTCTTGTCTAAGACAAGACAAGTCGAATGTCGCGCTTCTTGGCCATGGCAGGCCGGTCTGGTTTTCGTTCTCGCCTTGCTCGCCACTGACATTTCACCCTATTTGTCAACTGTAATGCGCCTGCCTCTGCTTCAACACTGCAAAGCCCCAGCCAAATCCCTGACATTTGAAATCTGGGCCGGTCCTGCATCGATTGTCCAACAAACGCTTGACTCGAGCCTTGAGGCTTCTGTCCATTCGACAACCGATCAACCCGATCGACCCGATCGACCATTCATCAAGTTACCTTCTGCACCAGAAGCTCTCGATTAAATTTTATTGATACCTAATGGGCTGCGCTTCATCCACTGCAATCCCCACGCTGCCTCAAGCACAGAAGCTCGCACCTGTCGAAGAGGAACTGTGTGCAGCAGCCATCACTACACTGCGGCTGCACGACAGGTTCTGGGACCATCAAGGTGAGGAGGATTTTGTCATCTGCGACGCCGAATGGGGCCAAGATGTATTCCGTATTCAAGGCACAACATCAGCGATGAAGACACTGCGCGACCCACACCGCAGGCCCCTCGTGCACATGAAGCGCGAACTCATGGCGCCTGTGCCCACGTACAACGTATTCGACGCCAATGCTTCTGCAGCTCGACTGTTCACTATCAAGGCACTACCCGAACTCAGCATCGAGTTCGTCAGCCCAACGACGGGAGAAAAGTGTACCATTGGAATGATAGGCAGCTGGTCAAAGCGTCAAGCATCCATCTGGCTCAAACAGAGCCGCAAGGCCTCCGCACAACGATTGGCCGTATCTTCCGTCCTACAGGAAGCCGTAACTCGGCCGCTACTGCACGCAGTTCTGTCTCTAGCAGCCAGCAAGGTGACGAATACTTTCTCGCTATCATGGGCGGCGTCGATATGTCACTCATGGTGCTGATCTGCATCGCGCTCGAGCTGGCTCATACTGAGAAGTGGTAAGCCAGCCAGCCATATCACTCAAGCATCACGGTTCCAGTTAAATAAATCACGCGAAACCCATAGATTAGTAGTATCCAGTCCTCCAGACAACCGAATGGTGCTCACTGTCGCAAGAGCAAGCCTCGCAGACATTATTTATCACAGTAACATAGGGAGTTATTCAGTAAATCCAACTTGAAAGGATTCGCAGCTCTTGATAGAGTGTGCTGGAAATTCATTGCAGGTTGGTCTTTTGTTGCCGTCTTCCTCCTCACCATCAACTGTCCTCCTGAATTTATCGGTCTTCTGCGTCACGGACGATTGTTCGAATCACCTCGTTATGCGGGTAGCGCTTCTCAAGATGAAGATCTGCATGTTGATCGCGTACCTTCTCAAATTGCCCAAGGCGGAAGTAGCTCATCAGGTAGCGCTCATAGAAGTCGTCACGAAGCTTGGTGCGAGCTTTCTCTGGCAAATTCTGAAGCATCTTTTCAGCAATGCGTGCATTTACTTCGAATCGTCCGCGCAACTCATTCGACGCCATCATCTTCACAATACTATTGACAGGCACACGAACCAACCCCAAGTCCAGTAGGTAGTCCACTAGCAACTCGCATTCCTCATCATACTGGCGCGACACGCACTCGTCGAGCAGCAGGTGCACCAGAAAACCCTGACCGCTCAGCACTGACGAGTGATCATCCCAGAATTTGATAGAGTTTTCCACAGCTTCACGCGGCGATAGTTTTCTCTGGTCCATATCATAGTCAAATAATTTAACTACAGAAAGCCGCAGTGTTACAGCGCCACTTTTCGACCCAGTCGCTTCCATGAGATCCAGCACCTGCTTAATGGAAGGTGCTGGATGCTGTGCTTGAGCATTTCCCAAAGCATCATGTTCAGCAACTCGTTCTCAGTATCTTTCTTTAGCGCCACGAGTGCGGGAGACGTCTCCTCCTGGCTGTCCACGTCCAGCGACTCGTTTTCTAGAGATTCATTCTTCAGCAGTGCTCCAGCGCCGTTCTTACTGCTGCTCACATGTTTTTTCCCTACGTGCTCTTTTCGTCCGCCAGAGAGCGTTTGGGTATTTGAACGCTTGCCACTATAGTTCGCCCAGCAGAAATGCATCATGTCCAACGCAGTAGAATCCTTAAGGCGGCAGGCCGCGCGAAGAGCCTGACGGAAACTCGCCTGGTGCTCTTGGATACGATGACTTGGATAGCTCTTGAAGACTTCGAGCGCACAATCCGGGCGTTCCATATTCACACTCACTTTAATCAGCGCGCTCCAGAGGGCCGGCTTCAGCACGTAGCCGGCATCCTTGTGCAATTCTCGCGCGAGGTGGAGTGCAGTCTGCAGTTCCTTCTCACCGCGTTTCTTGTCACGCAAATTGGTCCGGATAGCAAGCTCGTAGCAGCCGAGCGGGAGAACAGAGCCAGGGGAGTGTTGAACAATTGAATCAATCGCGCGGCGTGCCAAATCACCGTTCCTCTCGTCACGACACGCGTGGAGCAACATGTACAGGTTGGGCACGGTATTGCAGACTGATCTCAACATACGTTCGTCATCTTCGAAGACACGCACGAACTTGGTAGACAACTTCAGCGCGTACAATGAACGAAGATAGCTCGAGTACACAGCCCGGGACAATCGCGTGACACTTTCGATCGGGACTGGGTTCTCCGCTGCTTCCAACCCAACCTCATTTTCCACACTTGTACTAACATCCGTACCGACGATCGTAGCAGCCTTGCGAAGGTGTTGCTCCTGTAGCCAGACGCTTCTATCTCGGTCGTAAGCCTCGAAAAAGGCCACCACCAGCTCGTGGTTGTCCATGTCGTGGAAAGATTTTACCAGTTTTCCCACAATCAACGTCTCATTTGCTACCAACACGTCCGTCTCTGGTTCCGTCCCAATCGTGGAGCCCACGAACGTCACACGTTTGCCGATGGTGGCTGTCATTCTCGCAAAGGCGTCAGCGGGCACAATCTGCAAGAGCCAGGAGCGGTCGTCATCTTTATCATCAACTGTTGCTAGTCGAATGCGGAGAGTGCGGCCTCCCTCCACAACGAATGGTTGGCACTGCGACATAATCTGCCAAGCGTCCAGTAGCTCATCGGACGACGAGCGTTTGATCTGGTGGGAGAAGCGCCCGAGTGCGCAGGCAGCAGATCGTCGCGTTTGAAGGTCTGCCGTTCTGTGGAAGGTCGGAAACGAGATGTCTGCTGGTGGCTGAGGCCTCAGAACGCGTTTGGCAGTCTGGAGATTGGGTGGAGCAGATTGTTCGAGTGGTTTAGGCTCGGGTTTTGGCTGGCTACGGAGCTGTTCATTCGGACTGGGGTGGAGGTGGGGGAGAGTCCAAGCCACGAAACAAAGTCGGATGCGCGGCCCCATAGCAGTCGATGCGACTGTCGTGGCGCATGCTGTAAACTGTGTGATAATGTCTTCAACTTGATGTGGTTGGTGAAAGTCTAGTTAATTATTCATGGCAATACGTAATACTGTCAACAAACAACTCTGGTAGCTATTGTTTTCCAATAGTAACGTTAGCACATGACACAACACGAAAGTGGAGAACATGCAAAGAAATATAGCCACATCCGAGAACGCCCTGCAATTACAGCCGTTTGACTGCAGCCATGAGATGCGTTGCGATCCTCCACTTCCACTACTGGTACTTGCAGTACATACTGTACTTACAGTACATGCATAGTGGACGCTCCAGAGCAAGAACTTGGTTAACTCTTCTTCAGACAACGTCTTTTAGTATCCATGAGTTTATTCATTTTAGGATAAAAACACTTGGGCTCAAATCGTTGCAACTTGCAACGTAATGCACATGCTGTCTAGCCAGCCGACGTGCTACGCACAGAAACAGGATCAACCCGTTCGATGCTGCTTAAAGCATGGCGTAAACGACGGCCGACACGAGGGCGAAGGCCGTGGGCACGACGGTAGACGCGCTGCTGCTGGCGCTGGCACTGGCTTCGGCTGACGCACTGGAGCTCGTGGTAGTCTCGGCGGACGCGCTGCTCGTGGTGCTGGATGTGGCACTAGCGGAGGCAGACTCGGCGCTAGGTGCCTCGGTGGTAGTGCGCGTCGGCTGCGGCTCGATGTCGAACTCGCTGTTCTGAGACGTGTCGCCGGCCGTGGTGGTAGAGTCGCTCGATCCGGACTTGGAGGACGAAGCCATAGCGACGGCGTTCATGATCTTGATCGCGTGGGAGTTGGTTTCCTCGGCGGTCTTGATGGCCTTGAGTCGCGCCAGAGTAAACTCCAACTTGGTGATCTCGTCGTCGATGTTGGTTGCACTAACGGCAGCCACGGCGAACACCGACAAGAGCAGGACGTTGAGCACACGCATGACTTTCTGGTACTGTACGAGCTGACGCAATTATGAGGGAGAAATCGATTGTGGCCGCGTAGGGCGCACTTGGCTTTCGTCCCGAAGGCATCGTCTGGTCGCGGAGGTCAGGTTGACACGCGGTGGAGATGGGCGCGGCTGTGAGTAACTTGCTTCTAGTAAGTGTCGCCTTGTCTTTGCTGAGTAATATGAATCTCACTATAGTACTGGCTTGGGACAAATGCCTGAACTAGAAGTAAAGCAAGTTGCCTTCGTGTTGCTTCGATTCACATGTCAGTCAGCCCGAAGTCTGATGATGCCGATGGAAATGAAGCGAGCCATATTGATAAGACAGATAAGATAGATAAAACAGATAATCCTGTACAAATGCAGGGGGCGACGTGGAAGCTTGTGCTTTTAGCATCCAATATAAGTTGTAACCGACAATTCTTAGTATTGTAAAGGAGAATATGGAACGGACAGTGGAATGTCAACGCCTAATGAAACCTAGTACTAACTACTGAAGTTTCTTGGGCCTATAACGCCAGCAGAGCTGACAGGTCTCCTCTCGATGAAGGCATCACCGATTGAGCTCTTCGCTTGGAAAATATCTTTTGGCAGCGTTGATGTCCTTGCCCAGGAATTCGCCACCAGGCTCGCACCTATACAGGTGCTGCCATCGAGGTCTTATTTCAGAGAGCTGCGTGAACTTCCAGCTCACCGCTTGGTCGATACACCTAACGTTAACCACCATTCGTCAAAATTTATATCCGCCAATCATACGCGGATATCAAATGAGGGGCTGAAAGGCTACTTGTCAGGACGCGGCAACAAGGACAATGCTCCGACCGCAACGCAGTTTGGCGTTGCTTGCGCAGGCGTTACGGAGGCCTACAGTTCGCTCCGCTGTCCCTGCGACCTTGTCTTCTTCATGGAATAGTTTCCACCCACAGACATCGTTGCGCAACGCTTCATCAACGCCTCTGAGAGGCTCTGGAGACCGCCCGACGACGAAGAAAACTCCATCGTTTGCCATCGCTGCAGCTTTCGAAGGCCACGAAGATCTGGAGGAAGACGAAGGAGACGAGCATATCTATGGTCATGAGACGAATGAGGACTCAGAGGACAAGCAGGAAAAAGGTTCTCAAGGCCCAGTTCCGTCGAGGCATGGAGAAAAAGAAGCACTGGATGCAGTCGCTGGCATCACAGAAGGACTTTGCGGCTATTATCAAAAGTGTTGCAGACTGTTACGCGCCTTTGTATGCTGCGATGGGTCTGGATGGTGTCCATTGCTTGCAGTTGCAAGCAAGAAGACGAACGGACAAGAGGATCTCGAGACCCAGTTTCAGCCGCTGCGCTTTGACGACTTGCTGACCAAGACCACGGAGCAGGAGGCCATGGCTCTACTGGTAATAGCGAAACAGACGATGCTGGCTATGGCCATCGTGGAACATCGAGAGAAACTTACTGAGGAACTTGAAAAGCGCGCGGAGAATGGTGCGGGTGTCGTGCTACCTGGTCCTAATGTCATGGAGGACGAGAATGTGGTGACACTGAGTACCCCTTTCCGTTCATTTTATTCGTGGGCCATGAGCACCTATACCTTGGCAGGAAGATCGTACTACCCCAAGTTATACGAGCTCTACAAGTTGGCACAGGACGGCACGATCTATCCAACAGCAAACATGAATAATCAATACTCCTACGCGCTCATCAACGAAAGACGTTACGACGAAGTTTTTGATTTCTACGACCTGGTGGATCGCGAAAACCTCCCCGTGAATGTGTACTTCTACCGGCAACTGTTGGTCGCTGCTGCTGCGACGCGCAACGTCGAGCGTCTGCAACCTATCTTAGACGGTATGCGTCTCAAAGGTTTCAAGTTGCGTGCTATCGACTATCTCTACGCCATTCGCACCTATGACAACGTGTATTTCTTCCGTGAAAGGCAGACATCTAATTCCTACCAAAATGGAAGCGAGCAAGTCTCGTTGACACCCGTCGACACCTATGCCACATGTTTGAGCGTATACGCAAGCAAGAGGAAACCCCTGAAGAGTTTGAGGAGATCGTGGATGCTGCGCAGAACGTACTTGCGTTGTTTGATACAATGATAGACATCGACGGATTGACTCCGCGCGACGAAGCCTTGTTTTCGCGTGTGATAACGGCAGCAGTGATTGCCCAGGAATGCGAACGCGTTCCGAATTTCTAGCACTGCGTGCTGAACATGTAGGGACCCGTGCCCCCTTCACTATGTGAGTGCACGCATGGCTGTGAATGCGCTCTTGCTGTTGGACAAGCACACAGAAGCATGGGGCCTTGTCCGTGAGACGTGTCCAAAGCTGGAGCCCCGGCAGTACACATATGTGGCCAGTATTCTCGAATATCTAAGCATTAAGACGCGTGGTCCCGACATTGTCACGTTGGTGAACGAGATGGAGAAGTTGGACATGCTAGCAGTTTTCGACAATGGTGTGATTAAACGTGTTTTATCTGCACTTTGCCGCAGTGTCGATAGTGTGGACGACGAAGAGCTGCTGAAGATCATGACCCAATTCGACAACGTTTTTCGCTTAAGCTCCAATTCGCATCAGCTCGGGGTGTTCCTGCGTGAGTGTTGTTACTATGGGCGTCTGGACGCCATGAAAGTAACCCTACGCCAGTGTGTGTCTGCTTCTCGAAACAAGCGGCCCATCACAAAGGGCAGGGTTGCGAAAGCGATCATGAACAGATTGGAAAACGCACCAGAAGGCGAGGTGGACTGGGCATTCATAACGGAGGTGTTCGAAGCAACTGACCTATTTTCTGTCAAGATAAACGAGGACTTGGAAGACATTGTAAAGGCTGCTTCTCGTGCCTACGAAGCCCTTAACCAGCCTGATGGTGTGGAGCGTGCTGCAGAACGACAGGAATATGTGCGTAGCCAGAAGAAAAAGAAGACAACAAAGACAACGAAGAAGCCTCGTCGTGAGGGCCTTTAGCACGTGCGAAGAAGGAAACAATGATGATCAATGGCATACCCGTCACTTCGTCCTCTGGTTAGCGTAGCATAAAACAAGATTTTTGTTGTTGTTGCAAGCATGCCTCAATTGCTTGTTGTGTCATGTATCCATCCATCTAGCACATTGGTGGTGTGGTCCACACTGGTGAATTGTTTAATGCCAGATCAACCACACACTTCTCCCCATCTTTTTAACGAGCGGCTGGAGTGTCATGCTTGCAGAGGTGGCGCGTCGCCGCTCGTCCTGGCTCCGCTCTTTAGCGACAGCTCGTCGTCTTACACGACCTCTGCAGTTGCAGGCGACTGCGCATCCGCGTGACGACGAGGACGACGACAGAGAGAGAGACGCCAAGAACCAGGGAGTCACTCACGGCACCAGATCATTGCTGAACCATGTGCATCCAGTGGCGACGGACTTAAAACTGCAAGAAGTGCAAGTGCAGCTCCATTCTGAGGCTTCTACATCGCACCAATACTTACTGAAGTCTATGGATGAAAAACCTGCAGCGCTGGGGGAGATGGCGAAAGTAATTCAAGAGCGGAAGCTGGTAAAGCTGCAGACGGAGGCCGATACCGGAGAGTTCTCGTCCTTTGTCACCATAGATCCCCCTGCTATAGCAGACATCTCTAGAGCACGTGGAAGTTTGCAGAAGATGGCCAAGGAGCTGGCAGACCCACGTACTGCGGTAAAGAGGGAATCTAATTACCAGAGAGATCGACGACAACTAAAGGCGGCTACAGGCAAACTGGATCGAATGTTGTCCAAGATGGGGAAGAAGAAGGATTTCAAGCAGGTGGAAGCGGTGGCGTATCTTTGGGAAGAAGAGTTCCCGCAGTTTGCAGGCCAGCAGAAGCATTGGCTAATCATCTGCGAGCATTACGCATTGGCGTTGAACTACCAGCAACGCTTCCAGGATGTCATAGATAGATTTTCATGCAGTTTCAGGAGCAGACTGATGCAAAACAGAGTGAGAAAGCGCTTTTTGCTGTCACCACGACTGGCAGAGTCCATCTTCGTGGCGATGGGACACCTTCGCGAAGCCTCTAAAGCGTTACAGTTGCTGGATACAATGCAACGGCATGGGATTATTGTGACCAAGATTGCGTATTTCCACGTGCTGAACGCACTACTGCGCGATGAGAGGTTCGCCGACTTTGAGAGAGTGATGCAGCTCTGCGAGGAGATCGTGACTAAGCTCCCGGTGAGAACGTGCCGCTGTCGCTGCTGCCTATGATTATGATGACCGCTGCCGCTCGGGGTGAAGCAGATCGTGCGATGAAGTTCTACAGCCACCCATCAGACCTCCACTTGGGACCCTACACAGAGTTTTATTTCGATATCTGCTTGCAGGAGTTACATGGTTTGGGAGAAAACGAGATGCTGATGGAAATGTACCGCAATCTAATGGTATCATGTGGGGCTAGTCGAGAGCTCAAGGAGCGTGTGTCAAAATATTTGTTTCGCAAGAAAGTCGCTCTTGTCACGGCTGCTACTCGCAACAAGCAGCTTGCCGTGGCGTGTGAGATTTTGGAGATCATGCATCAGCACCGTATTGCTGTTAGTCATCACGCCATATTCCCGCTAATGCGCGCACTATTGCTTGACCCAGTGGGTGCAAATGACGATGACGATGTCGATGACGATGTTTGCGAAGAAAACCATTGCTACGTTCGAGTGGAGTCGGCTGAGGACCTGCGTACGTTTTTCGCACGGTATTCCCACGCGCTCGAGTGGAATGCATTCTCTTTCTGCGAGGCTGTTGTGGCCGGTGTTCGCGCCCATCGCGCAGATTTAGTCGACAATCTTTTCGTATACGCTTTGGATTGTGGGATGCCGATCAAGTATGCGGCACTGGAGCAGGTGGTGGTCTTCTACTATCGGATGGGACTCATCAATGATCTGGAACGAGTAGCTGACATGGTGCGCGCGCTCCGTCTGAACAAGCACATTCCCCTGGGCATCGCTGTGACTGAAATCGGAATGGCTGCCAATCTTCGACTTCATCGATATGAAGAAGTTGCCGTTCTTTTGAAGATTTTGCAACACGAGATGGTGAACGGCGGCGCGCCTTGAAGCGCCGCTTTATGCTCAAATCGGCACTCAACGCATACATGAGCCTAGGGCGTGTTGATGAGGCCCAGGCGATCAAACTGCTGCTGCACCAAAGCAACAACAACCTATTAGAAGGCAGTATGTTTAATGAGGAAAATGAGATTGAGGCGGGGAAGGATGCAGAGGATGAAGAGTGGAGCGACAGACATGGCAATGATGAGAAGGAAGGACGGAACAGCAGTAGCTACCACCCGCGCGACTTAGAACTACCGTCTTTGCGTCGATTCGACCACTAATCAGAGGAAACAATAAACAGTAGTAGAAGAACCTTGCATGAGGTGTGTGTACTGGTGAGTGGCGTAATTGAAGGGGTGTGTAAGTGGGGTGGTTTACCGTCCTCAAGTTAAGCTTCAAACCTGTGCAAGTAAGCTTCGAACCACTGCGCGCAACCTATTTTATCTTGAGGAGCAAATATAGCGCGCCAAAGTGCATGATGTTGAGCAGGCAGTAGTCATATTCGCAAGAATGTCCGCGGAAGACGAGCTGCTGTCGGTGCCGACCGAGGCGCTCGCCATCTACGAGCCGTTTGTGCATTGGCTGCTCACTGCACCGCCAGAAGAGCTAACGTCTTTGCCTGACGGGATTATCTCATCAATCAGGGTCGCGGTAGAAGAGGAGAATGAAGCTGAAGCTGCTGATGAGAAGAGTTTGGACGACACCCGAGAAGAGCGATGGCCGCAGTTTGAGAACATATTCAGGGCACGACTCGCACTTGCGGAGGCTGAAGGCGAACTAGAAACCGCGTGGGACCTGTCATCCTGTGCACAAAGAGAATGGAGTACGCTGGACGAGAACTTGCTGGATCTACAGGACGAGCACGACGAGAGCTGCGAAGCTATTGAGCTACTGGAGCGACGCATCATCAAGTTACTGCAGGACCGAGACCTGGCCATTGCAGAGACGTACACAACCGAAAAACAAATTCAAGACGCTGAGTTTTTCAAGATGCGGCAGCAACAACGGCGGCAGCAAGAGGAGGAAGAGCAGAAGAAAGCTCGTGTAGCTTCGGCACTACGCAAGCTGCTATTACGCCGTGGCAGCACTGAAAGTGACGATGCCACTGCGTCGCCCGCGTCGTCTCCAGACCATAAATTCTCGGATAAGGACGTGCATCGGCTACAAAAAGAGTTGGCAGACTCAAAAGTGGCGGCGGCATTGGCCAAGGCAGAGCTGGATGAGCGACGAAATGCGTTGCGCCGCGCCGAACGTCAGTTTACCGACGTGAAGCTAACGCTAGCTCAGGCCCAGACCGAGGAGGACGACCTGCAGGTCTCGTTGCAGCAACTGACGCGTGCGCGACGCAGCTCTGTAGGCCAATTGCAGCAGATATCGCTCTTCTCTGCGGCTGCACTACCGCTGGAGCCTCCGCCAGCTCCAACTGCATCAATGCGCTAGGCAAAACCTACCTATCGTTTATGTGCAATAAAATGCGAACTATTTTAGGTATTCATGCGAAATTTATTGCGTATTATGTCGTGGCTCAGACCGAAAGCAGAGCGATGGAGGCCAAGCCCGTCTACTTCCAGGAGCCCGATGAGGACGAGAGCGAGGAGGAGCAGAATCCTGGCGCCTTTATGTGGATCGAAGGCGACTCATTGGCGCCGCCCTGTCAGAGCGAGCGTGATGTCGTGTCTAAGATTGTGGAGATTGCAAGGGTGACCCCAGACGACGTGCGTTGCTCTGTAGTTGAACCAAGAGCGACTCGACACTTATGTGCCTTTTACCTTTTTGCTGTTAGGTTGTGGTGGATTTGGGCTGTGGAGATGGCCGTATCTGCATTGAAGCCGCCAAGCGCTTCGGAGCTCGTGCCCGCGGTGTCGAGATTGAGGAATTCCTGATCAAGCGCTTCCGAGAGCTCATCGTTGCGAATGACCTGCAGCAGCTCGTGACCGTCTCGCACGGCGATCTGTTGGAGGAAGACCTCTCAGATGCCACAGTTATCGTTACGTACCTACTGCCGGATGCTCTCGACGAGTTGATGCCCAAATTCACGAAGCTGCTGGGTCAGGAGGGCAAGAATGTACGCATCATCTGCAACACGGGGCATCCGCGGGCTCACTCCGTCCGAGCGCCACGACGCCGGGCCGTATGGCAATGTACCGCTGTTTGTGTATAGAAGCAACTGTTCCCAGTCTCCATCCAGGCTCGCATGAAGAAGAGTCATATCATAGCAGACAAAAGAATATTGCACGGATACCACTCGAAGCCGGTAGACCGGAACTCGTAGAATAGACTCAACTTACAGAGACTCACGTGTCAGTTAGGTGCTCATTATCTGCTGGACGTTTATCCCTCTCTCTAAGCACTGAGTCGTTCATAGGAATTCACAGGTCAGGGGCCGATCAGCCACTTTAGGCGCTGCCGGATTTGTTAAGACGGTGCACCACAAACATGCTCGTGTCTAGGTAAGCCAGCGTCACGTTCTTGATGCAGTCCCTCTCCTTGGACGACAGATCCGAGTCCGGTTTGCTGGCACTGCACTTGTCCCAGGCGATCGCTGTGATCTTGGAAATGGCCTGCTGGATCAGAGCGCGCTGCTGCTCCTCCATGATCATCTGCTGCATCTCGGCGGCGCCGGCTGAGGGTCCGGCCGAGTGCGAAGGCGATTCAAAGGACGACGGCACTGACGGCGCACTGTAGTCGTACGAGGGCTCTTCATATGAGTACGACTCGGAGCTCGTGGGCTTGGGCTCCTTGCTCTTGCCAAATCCGAAGAAGGACATGTTGCTGCAGCTGAGACGATTGTCTGGACGTGGGCTGTTAGTGGCGGCGATTTATGCTGGAGGACATTGTACCATTATATTGGAACAAAACTATACACTCTGTTTTATTTCCTAAATAGATCAGAATTACCTCGATATAAGGGTGAGATTTTACACGTCTAAATTATAGAAAATAGACCATTTCTGATTTGGCGCCGAAGAAGCCCGCCATGAGCTGGCTGCGCTCCAAGCTGCGGCAAGTGGCAGCGCGTGCATCAGACGCGCTGGCACAGGCCGCGGACATCGTAGCGCCCACTCTGTATGAGTCTCGTGTGGAGGAGTTCCACCATCGATGGACTACTGTGGCGCGCTTCCTCGAGGCGGTTCTGTCGCGAGATTTGGACCCTTCGGAGCAGCGTCGGCTTCTACTCGAGAGCCACACGAGGGACTCGCTGCACAAGATGGTAATGCTCATCTACGAGGAAGAAAATGCCTCCGACCGCATGGAACTAGCGTTAGCGCGCTCCAAGGCAGCAATGGACGAAGCCAACGAGGTCCGAGCACGCGCCCGCTCTCGAGCGCAGAGTCAGACGCCACCGTCCCCTGAGCAACAGGAACATGCGAGTCGGGAGTGTCTGGAGTATTTACTGGAGAAACAAGTGATCCCCCACCTATGTGAGGTCGGGAGACGGGACAAACCTTTCGGTATCATGTCGTTAGCCATGCAGTTCGTGGGGGCGCTGCTCAGTCGCGTCAATTACCCCATTTTACCGACAAGAGAAGTTCATGTGTCGGTGGTGGCCCTTATCCAAGCTGCGGCTCGGAAAGAAGTGGAAGATCCTGTAGTCAGGAAGTGCCTCATCAATCTACTCAACATCCTGTGGAAGAAACTGAGGGGGATCCTGTCCAGACGGAATTCTTCTTCCTACACGCTGACCGACTCATGATACGCACAACGGATATGGCAGCCAAACAAGCTGCTGCTGCTATTGCTGCTGCTACTGGAGGGGGGAACGGGCAACAACCGACTGCGTTCGGCGAGTGATGACCCGTTCATGCATCTTGGCCACCACAACACCCAAAGTGAAGTCCCCGAACTAATTCTCTTTACTGGGTTATTGCCACACATGTACGCCATTGGTAAATTAGGTGAAAAGTGTCGGGAAGCACTTGTGATCGCTGCTGCTGTACACGACAAAGCGCTGTGCCGTTTCGTGTTGCAGCTGACACCATTCTGCCACTACGCGGTGAACGGCGTCATCTCCGCATTCGACGCACTGCCCAAGACACTGGCGTCGACGGCGAATACACCAGCTGCAGCTGCAGCTGTAGCTACAATTGAGTCTGATGGTACAATGGAAGTGGAGCTGGGTTACCTTGCGGTGCGTCTGCGCTTTTGTTGCACGTTGGCGATGGTGGCACGCTATGAGCTAGAGGAAGAGGATGAGGTTACGGGCGAGTTGCAGCGCCGATCAATAGCCGACGAACTGCTAGACCAATTCCGCTCGCGTTTCCTGGAAGGACCACTCCTTGAGGGTCTGCTGCACACATCGGAGGCTGCAGCCTGCGCTGCTACGCTTTACGCCCGTATTATCCTGGAGGAACTCACAGCTTGCGGTCGTGACACTCGTGCGAACCCATTGCTTTCCATGTATTTACAGTTTCTTCTTGAGAGCTCTCCTACACACGCTGGTCTGTCGAAGACGGTCGCAGTTATTGCAGAGGGAGATGAATCGGCGGCATTTGCTGAGGTAACAAAGGAGTATTCAGCAGCGCAGTTGCTTCCGTCGGAGTTGCTGCGTCACATGGATTCCCTTTCAAGCTCACTGTGTATTGCCACTATCGATTTGTTCACGGCTGTGCTGGAGCTGCAGGATGACTACGTGGACAGTATTCTGCTTGGAGACCCGAAGCAGACAGGGGTACAGTTAATGACCCAGAGAATGGTGCCGGCAATGGGAGTGAAGTCAGCCCGCGGAGGAGACGATCTTCAGCGTCTGTGCATTTAAGCCCTAGTTCGCATACCAACGGAGCCATCTGGTTTGCATCGCGGTTCCCTGAATCGGCGGTAGCCTCTAATGTTCATCTGTGGAAAATCCGTGCCTTTGCGGGGCTGGAAAATGTCTCTCAGGAGATTCCGGCAGCTGATGACCAGGAGGATCAGGTGCTCTCACTTCTTTCGTACATCGCTGATGCAGAGTATGCCGCATGCCAACGTGGCCCTGAAGACACGGATGATTTCGATGAAGAAGATAGTGACGACCAAGAAGAGTCATCTCCCACAGCAGCATCACAACCAGAATCTGCAGGGAGTTCATCTACAACGGGGGCAGCAAACCTGTCCTCTCCGACAAGAGGATCGTCCACTCGAACCGCTGCAGCTCGCAACTCGATGAAACCATTGCGCGAAGTGCATTTAAGCATCAGTTTACCCTCTTTCTCGCCGGCTGAGCCCGCTGGCCTACGACATCGAACGCAGTTGCAATGTCCACAAGCATCAATGACTGAATCTGGGGCTGAAGACATGCCCCTATTCGTTCGTATCGTGCTGAACCGCGTGGAAAGGCTTCTGGAAAACTCTTTCCACGAGAATCTAGCTTTGTCTGGTCTGCTGTATGCCCTCGCACAGAAATCGTGGTGCTCAGCGACAGTGTTTGATTTGGATGAAATCCTGCCAGCAGGCCAGAGCCTGCGTAGTATCTTGGAGGAAGTGTATGCTGATGCGCTACGGCGCTTGAACCGGTTGCCCAACGGCGCGACGCTTCTGCAAGAGCTTCGTAAGAAGCTCGTGGAAGACGACAATGATGCGGTACTAAACGATCATGAAGCCGAAACGCGTCTGTTGTGTGGCTATGTGGTTCTGGAGGAGATTCTAAAAGAGCTTTGCTCGCTCCTATTCGCTCGTGAGCGTGTCAAGACTCTCCCTCTCAAACCTGAGGGTTACTACCTGGAGCCGAAACGTGGCGCGTTTTCGCCATCATCGGCGATGCAACGTGAGCGAGCGGTCTCATCCGAGACATTCTACTCTGACGACGGCTCCCAGGACAACAGTACTCCGTCTTCGTCTAACAAGCAGGGTAGTATCGGAAAGGAATTCGAGGAGCTGTTGGCTGAAGCCGAGTCCAGCATGGAGAGCTTGCTAGTTGGCTCTCGCAAGAACTCGGTGACACCTTCGCTCGAAGCGGAGCTGGAAACACAAGTCGTATAGACAGCGAGGACACCACCAACCCATACTATAAAGCGCGAACTATGACCACAAACCACTGCGATGCGAATAAAACCTGTTAGACCAACGATGTGAAACGAACGTGGCGATTCCGATGCCCACCATGAACCCAGATCTGTAGCCCTCGTGTTCTCATGTTCGAATGTAGCAATACAGAGATTTGAACCGACATACCTGGTTAGCATAAGCCCGGCATTTGTGCAGTGCTAGTGTCACGCTAGTCGTTTGATGAGACTCCATTGCGAGAGGCTTCGACATGTTGAAAGTGTCACGTGAGATTTACTACAGCAGAAGACCGAAGCGTCGCTATGCGCTCGACAAGGCGTGCGTGGGGATCGTCCGAGCTGCCGCCACTCTCTGTTGATGATGCAACTGAATGGAAGCCCCAGCGACGGACACAAACATTGATCCGACAGACGCACTCAGCTGGTCCTGGCCCTCGTCCCTTGCCAAAGGTCTATCCCCGGCTTCAGACGCTAACGCAACTCACAAACAACTATGTTCACGACCTGCACGTTGGGAGCTTTGTTGCCCGCAGTGAGATGCGGTGGAGGAATTTCGATGGAGTAGACGCGCCCAACTCGGCGAGAGATCGAGCGTACAATGCAGTAGAGAGGTCTGCGGCGCTTGTACTCCAGTGTGCATGGCGGAAGTATGCAGCGGTTCTGGAACGGAAGCGTCTGGGAGCCGAGGCTTGGCAGCGACAACTTGATGTTGCAGCGAAGATAACGAGATATACGGCCAGCTTGGCACACGCATTGCGCCTGATGAATACAATGGGACCGGAACACCGCTGTTTAGTGGCCCTATCTTCCATACTACCGATATGCGGCTTTACTTCCACTCCCCAGCGCGATTACTTGCGTGGTGGCTGAGCTTTGAAGTCGCCAAGTTCCGCGGGAAACGAATTTTGCGCCATCCTCCGACTATCGTAGCAGCAGTGAATGTTCCTGTCAAATTGACCTGCCGAAAGCTCGCAAGACTGTGGCGCTGCATTGTCCCACTCGCAGCGCTGACGATCCAGTGCTGTGTTCGAGCTATCCTTGCTAGACAAATGGTGGGGAAAAGGAGGCTTGTGCGATTACAACATGTAGCTGCTATGAAGCTGCAGGGATTTGTCCGTGCGTACAACACGAAACACATCGCTAGAAGGGTAAAACGACGATGCGCGGCAATGCGCATCCAGTGCTGGTGGCGGTGTTTCCTAGCGTATAGATGCTTGCAGCAGCGGCGCATCACGCGGGCTGTCACGATCGTCTGTATCCCTTTGATTCAACAAGCAGCACGGCAAGCTACGACCAAGTTACGAATTACGTCTGCACGGACAATTCAAAACATTATCGCGGCAGTCGCACACGTGCACACGCCCGAGAGCTTTTGGGCCGCAACGAGCAGCTAAAATGGCGCCAGAATCCCAGTAAAGGTTTTATTTTCTTCGAACAGAAGCGCTATGATCGAGCTGCGTTGTATCTGGAAAACTGCTTTCGGCAAGGGATTTTCGCGGGGAGGCGTTACCAGCATCACAATCTTCATCATCAGTCGATGGCATTGGAAGAAGCACACCTCAGCGAAAGCTTGCAAACGGATCAAGAATGTCGTTCAGTTTCAGTTCTGCACCAACCAAACTTGGGAACGACTGGATACTTGAACGAGGTGATGGCAGCGGCGTCAATAATGCAAACAGTGACGTTGTGCGACTTGCAGCGCGGCTGAGATTTTGGCAAGCGTACGCGACCAGTCACTTTAGAGTGTTTGAAGCCACAGGTGACGTTCTCAACCTTCGACAGGCTCGCGTTGGCTGGGAAAGCTACTTGCAGGTGGATGCGGTGGCGAAATCTTGGACAGCATTTCAAGGACTAATCACTGCGTCTTTAGATGATTTACGGCTTCGATCTCAGTTTGAACTCGTGCGGTGTCTCTTCTGGGGTGGCAAGCACAACGATAAGGAAAAGGCTTTAGCGTTGTGCGGTATGATTCTGGAGGAGATCGAAAGTCTTACAAAACGCCCACACAACTCGGTGCGCGTCAAATCTGCGGAAGCTGTGGAGATGGAAGCCCACCTGCTTATGATAAGCAGCATGATACATTTCGAGCTGGCACGCTACGCTATCTGTTGCTCCCAGTTGCAAAAATTGCTAGCTTTACCAGACCAACGTACTTTTACAAAAGTGGAAATTTGGTTTACTTTAGCTTTGGTGTTGCTGAAGCGATATGAAACCTTTCACGACAATCAAAAGGGGGCTCGTGGGAGTGAAGACCCCGAAAATACGACCTTCTTGAGACAAGCTGCTCAGTTGCTAAAGGAATGCTACCGGTCAATCGAACTGTGGCCATCAGTTGGATTTTACCACGGTTGGTTGACGAAGACTGATGCAAAACGGCTACTAGCAAGTGAGCAGATAGGTGCATTTCTTCTACATCACCCCATGAATGCTGCAGGCGTGGAGGATACGTGGTGGGGCCGTGAGAAGGTGTCGGGGAAATACTGCTGCAGGTGAAGCTATCAGACCTACCACTTCATATCGCATCTATGCCCATTGAGCTTACTGATGCTGGTCTTTACAAGGCACCCAGGAGCCCCACACACATGACAAATTTCAGCTTGCATGGATTAATTGCAAGTCTTCCTGCTGAAGCAGGTGTGAACATGGAGCTAGGCGTCCGGAAGCCTCTGTATGCTACTGTATTGAGGAATAAGCTGGTACAGTCTCAACTGGGTTTGCCTCTTGAGAAAGAATCGATCCGTCCGATGATGCTGAACTGGTGTGAGTGGGAACGAAAGCTAAACGAGATGGTGGTGGCACATTCTTCTGGATCAGACGGGAGATGGAAACGAAGAAATGAAACATGGAGCGCCGTTTGTTTTGAGATTGCGAAAGCACTTGAATGTAGTCAAGCCTGGATATTTGCAGAACTCGTTGCTCGCGAAGCTGTTGCACTCGAAACTTGCCTACATCGCGCAAACGTGTGTTTTCTGGCTGCACGGGTTGCGATAAACTTGCAGAAACGTCCTGAAAGCGTGTTGATGATGCAGCAAGCGCATTTGGAAAAACAGCCTCGGCGGAATTTGACGTCCGGTACTCATTTATTTATTGAAAACTTGACGGCGGTGCAGCGTGCCTTATCGCTCAATGTTTCCATCTCGAAGCAGGAGTCATTTACGTGTCGCCTCGAGCGCATCCAGAAACTCGAGCGGCTATGCTTAAAAGCGTGGCAGTACGACAGCCTCACAACAAGATTCCATGGTGATCCTTTTCCAGAAGCATTGCTGCTCCAACGTATTTCCGATGAAATGTACACCGAGTGCGGTGACACGTTCTTTATGAGAAGTCTCTTGAAAGCGCACGTTCGTGCGTACCTTACGCATGGTTCTTGGCATGAAGAGCACCATTTGAAATGTGCATTTGCTTGTATTGCACGATTATTCGAGCACTTCCACAAGCATCAGGATTCTTGGATTACACACCTAACAAATATGACGAGCCATTTTGGAGATACGGCCTTATCAAAAAGTGTTGCAGTGAGAACATGTGAGCTCAACGTGAAGCTGTTGCTGCTGTCATGGCACCATATCCCCTTTTTACTTTGCTTCGAGATGGCTGAAGTTCTTTATCGCTACCAAAACCATAGTGCATCGACACTAATTGATGTATATGAGAGTTTGCTAGGTCGCATTCGCGGTTCGCAGCCCCGAACACCGATGTACGCGTCATACGAAGAGTTGATCTTGCTTCGGTTATCATTCTTGCTAGTGGCAAGAGTATCTCAAGCAGAACGTTCTTGGCGCCACCTCGATGCAGCTGTGGCCACGATAAGCGAAATTCTAGACCAACGAAAGGAGCAATCACGCATGTTCACGTCTGAGGCCGTGAAGAAACAAGCAAAAAGTATCCGGTGGCCGTCCTCACTCCGTCTCCCTTTCCACTTCAGTGATGCCGAGGTGCTTTTTATTCGAGGGTTCTTTACGCAGATAAAGGAAGATATGATGCGGATACCTGCTGACCGAAGACTTAGCTGGCGAGACTATTATTTCGTGCATCAGGAAGTGATGGATCTTGTCAAAAGTATCCTCCTGTGCGTGGGAAGGACAGCCGAATGCTCAATAGTGTTCGGTACCGCACCGAAAATGTGAACGGCCTGCGGGTATTTGTTGGTGCAACACATGACGTAAAGATTTCAAACATGTTGCTCAGTCAGCCATTTGTGGTAATTCATCATGAGGGGAAAACCACGCTGACTCGGACTCAACCATCTTGGACGAATTTGTCTCCTAACTGGGAAGAAGACGTGGAGTTTCCAATTTCTTCCGCCACGGCGAGCATTGTGATCAGTGTGATGAACCGTATGACACGGAACTCTTGCTGGCAAGATGCAGAGATGATTGGCTCTGTCTCTGTAGGGATGCAGGACCTGCTGGCAGCGCGTGACGGCATCACTCCAGGGAAATATTTCGAGCTTATTGCAACGAAGCATCATATCCAAGGACCAGATAGCGACAGTGATGAGCACTGTGCCAAAACAGCACGCATCTTCTTGAGCTTCCAAGTAATTTTAAACTCGACCAACGTTACCATCGTCAACCAAGCGGACTGCTGCATATACAATGCGGATCGGAAATTGGGATGTAGAAGAAGTGCGAGCGCATCTGCACGGAGATTTTCAAATGTTTGTAACTAACCACTGGATTTGGAGCCGATTTGCTAACATGTTCATGGAGGACGGAGATCTTTTCACCGCAAAGTGGTTTTATTCGAAGGCAATACGTTTGACGTCCGCGTTGAAACGCCGAACGAGCTTGGCTAGTGTTCGACTTAATGCAGAAGAGTCGTTGGCTATCGCGAAAGACCTCGTGGGTTTAAGCCGTTGCCATCGGGTGACTTTGGGTGACTCACGTTGGGGAGAGCAAGCTCTTCCGCTGCTAGGACAAGCTGAGGCGATATTAACGCGGAGTATTGCCAAACAGGATCGAGACCATGGTCCTGCTCTCAAGAAACAGTTAGCAGTCGTCCATACACTATCTGCAGATGCTCAAGGGTCCCCAAGTAGAATTGGCCCACTGGAGGAAGCTTTGACAAGGAAAACCTTGGCATCTTCTGAATGGGTTAAAATGACGAACGGAGAGCTCAGTGAACGGGGCGTGCATTACTTCAATCAAGATACAGGCGAGATTTTCAGTTCGAAATGGCGAATCGAACCACTTGAGTATGAAGACAAGGCAGTGGTGATGACCCAGGAGGAACTGCGTCTTCCTCATCGTATCATTGTCATGGATAGAGATATGAAAGCTCGAGTGAGCTTTTATCGTCAAGAGATACTTCGGCTTCATGACGAAGATCCGTTCCAGTGGACAGCAGTTTTCAATGAGCGGAAGAAGGAAGTCCAATTTTTCAGTCCACATTTACCAAAAGCCTATTCATCCCCGCGTACGAGCAAGTATCCTGCTCGACCACCTACGTACGTCATGTTGGCAGACGAGTTTTTGCTTTACCACGTTATTCTTGCCCAAGATGCCTATCGCAGGTATCGCCGCATAAGGCAACGACGGCGCCGACTTCGCGGGATCTTTATGTCAGTGTGCTTGACTTCATGCGAGATGCTTGCGGCTCGGCGGCGACTGTTTCGAGAGAGTTTAAATTGCATCCAAGTCGTGGTCGATAAAGCGCAGCATTTACGCGCTGGAGACTTGCTTTCAAGCGATCCGTTTGTACTACTCACACTGACGGATATGACTGGAGAGGTGGTGGCAACAGGTGAAACCAGTGTGCGCTACAGCTCACTCAACCCCAAATGGAACGAAGAGTTTCATTTCCGCTACAGCTTCATCAAACACAGAATGCAACAGACAGCAGCTCCGTCTCTGGATAGGAAAACGGCCCATATGCGCGATACCTTACTGACACTTACAGTGTTCGACTACGACGTTGTTGCAGCGCAGATAGGTTATAGTGAAAAACGGAAGCTGGCTGAGGAAGACAACACTCAAACGGACGACTATCCAGATCGTGACCGTCATAAATCTACTGCAACTAAGCAGAAGCGCTCTAACAGTTTCTTAGGTATGGTGACTATACCGATTCAAACGTTTGTGGAGGGTAAGCGCATGACTGCAGACTTACCGCTACTGGATGAAAAAGGAGAAAACAACTCGTCCCGAACGCGTGGCTCACTGACGGTCTCTGTACAATGGACTCACTGTGACGATGAAGTCGATGTCGTGACCAATGAAGCCAAACTCTGGTCTATCGGAAGTGGTGGAGGGCGATCGTTGATCCCAAAAACACCAAAGCCTCGACCTGAACTACCGGAGGACGTATCACGAGAGATTGACTTGCTCCATCAGCAAATGGAACAGCTTCTATTTCAATTGATGAACATGGCGAATGATGCTCTTTATCCGATGCAGCGTCTTCACAAACGCATGCAAATTGCTCAAGCCAAGGGAAAGACAGCCGATGAAGCAAAAATGCTGGAGCAGCGTCTGGATACCTTGCTGCGAACACAATTATTGCCGCGACAGCTACATATACGAACGCTAGTAGTTGAGCAAATTGATAGCCAGCTTCGTGTTGTATTGGAGATGCTCAGCAAGCCTATCGAGCTATACGTATCCAGCTTTGACTATAGCTCAAGAAGTCAACTGCGAGCGTTGGTGGAGAAGTGTTCGGGTGAACTGAACGTGACATCACGTTCACTGAGACGATTTCTATCGAAGCAGTAAACCCTGTGGACGCGATGAAGATAGCGCTGAAACAGCATCAGCTAGTGCATGTCTGGAACGATCGGCTACGTCAAGTTCTTGACGCGTTTTTCATGGGAGACAAAGCGAGCTGGCGTTTTGCACTAGAGGCGAAAGTGAACGAATTGTACGATAAACTGGGCAATAGCACTTACCATAGCGGCGGATCTCATACTAGTGAAGGAGCAGCCCCGAAAGACCAGCTACACCTGCCGCAGTAGCAAAGCGCAGGGAACGCATTGAAAAAGCCAAGCAAGAAAAGGCATGGTACGAATTGTAATTACAGGCGGCTACAGCAGACATAAAACTGATCTGGTAGGTTGATTGATTGTGAGCTGGTTTGGTCTACATTAGCAAACACGAAGTCCAACGAGCTAGCAGACTCCATCCTACTACTGGCGGCCGCACATGTGCTTCATGTGCTGCCGAAGGATAGCACTCAAGTCATCCATCTCCTGTAGGACGGGAAATAGTTGACATCGATCACATAGAGGTCCTGCGTGTCGTCCGCCACAATCACATCGAAGCCAAAGAGAGTCAGCTTGAGCTGGTCACGAAGCCTTTTCCCGATCGCGCGTACGGCTGCAAAATGTCGTTCTGCGTACGGCCATTGATCGTGTCCTCTTGCGACGTGTGGTTGTCGTGAGGATGAAAATCTTTCGTGGTGGGATAGTTCTCCTGCGTGTTGAAATGCACGTGTTGAGCAGAACCAGCTACGAGGTTTGGCAGTGAACGCCTCTCGGCTACATTGATGATGTCGCCAAGCACGTAGCCCTTGAACAGCCGACTCGAGTGATTGATGAACTCCTGCCAAACATCATCACCACCACCACTACAGTCAGCAATTCTCACCTACCCCAACAATAGCAGCAACGACAACGAGCATATCTAGCTCAACCTGATACAGCGCCGGGTACTCGACGTAATGCAAATCCTCCCTCTTGGTGATGACGCTCATCATATGTGAGCGGTCCGTTGCTACACCGAAACCCACAAACGCACACAAGCATCGATCCTTCATAAGCACAAGCGCCCAAATATTTCCTCTGTGGCTCTGAAACATATCTCACCACAGGCCTCCACTGACTTGCAGATGAGTGGGAGACGTGTCTCGCCTTCGTTCAAAGACTTGTGCAGCGTCTCAAACTGCTCCTGGGACCCCACCACTTGAAACGTTGGCACCTTAAACGCTTGCAGACCTCCCCCTCCTTTGCCTTCTCCAGTGTCTGAAGCATCTGACAAGCAGCATGGCGGTCCGTCAGCAGTTGGACGCTGTCCATTGGGTCCACCACCTGTACGGAGGGGTTTTGACGCAGGAATTCCTGCACCAACCTCACTCTGGCGGCTGCATCTCCATCCCCAAGCCCTGCGAACACCATGTCATGCGCCAGTTTGTGCAGTAGCGCGTCTAGCGGTCCGTAGATGGAGGAGAGGCGAGTGGCTGCCGCCTTCAGTTCTGCGTCCGTGGCGGAGGCGCCAGGGGAGTTGCGGCCTGCAAATCGATCAGAACGAAGCGTACACCATCTGACTCGTTGCCTAGCACTTCTTGGAGTCGAGCGATCTTCTTGGCGGGGAAAATCACGCCCACAACAAGGGGCTTATGCGTCACTACTTCCATCATACTGCTCCTGCGCTCGTCCTGACTGATACTAGCCCGAACCCGTTCCTTTCGGGTCATTTTGGGTTCAAGACGGGACAGGGACGTACAAAATATGCGACGTGTGTAAGTTGAAGTTGATAGGCAAAATGCATTGGGAAGTGATTAAACGGCGGACGTGCTGCGAGGAAATCTACGAGGCGAGAATTTTTTTGTGTACTCGTCGGCATCGATAAGTTGGAAGCGGTGCGAGCTGAGGACAAGCTCGGCGCCCACCACAAAGTGCTCCAAAATGTAGCGCATGCCCTCGGGACTCTTGTATGTGCCGCGCTCGAGGAATTTGCCGTTCACAATACCCGAGTTGCGCATCTCCGGCTCGTAGACGGACACCGTGTCATCTGTGAGGAAATATGTGACGATAAAGCGACGCTGCTGTTGCTCCTTGCGGTTTGCGATGAGCCTTCCCCGGAAACGCAGCAGCATGCGGTCGAACTCGGCCATCTTGTTGAAATCTTTTCGTGGAGGCTTTGGACACAGCGAGTTACATGAGCCCAGAGAGTCCTCCTCTGTGCCATATCCATTGTATGGTGCTGGCTCTGCTTTGGGGAACACTGGTTTCTCCACTTTCGTGGGGATCGAAGGCGCCAACACACGTCCCCAGGCCATCTGGTAGTAGTCACGCGTGTACTTGTCTGCGTCCACGAGAACCATATTGCGGCCAAATACGTTGAGCACAGCACCCACATATAGATCTGGCTCGCTGTAATAACTCTCAGCACTAGTAGGTTCTTCGACGCCGCGGTCCTGTTCGTCTCTTAAGTTTTCGCGCCAATTCTTGAGAAGGCGACCGCGACGCAGCAATAGAGGAAACGGATCGCGGCCATTATTGGGGCGCGAAACTTCCTTGAACTCGATCGTGTCATCTTCGAGGAAATAGTCGAGTATATATAACATGAGATCGCCGTAGAGCTGGTCGCGAACATCGTATTCGCAGTGGAAACAGAGCACCTTGCGGTTATTGGCCAAGAACTTGCGCTTCTTCTCTGATTGTAGACGGGAGCGGATAGGATTCCCCAGTGACGCTTCCATGTATGTCTTGAGCGGATACCGCTGTTTGCCGTAAAAGTGTTCGTGGTCACCTCCACACATGCGAGTGATCTGATCACGCGTGAGAGTATACTCATCCTTGGGCACTGGCAGTGGTGACCCCACATCTTCTCCTCTCTGTGCGTAGTACTCACGAGTGAACTCATCGCAATCATACAGCTTGAAACTTCGCCCAAAAATATGCAAATCCACGCCAATACGTAAATCAGCTGACGAGTACAGCTCGCCATCAGGACGACGTAGCTGACATCTCTTAAGGAATGTGCCTTGAGGGATACCGCTGTTGGATACTCGAGGCTCGATGATCTCAAATGTCTCATCATGCAAATAGAGCAAGATGGTGTTCCTACGCAGCCGCACGACTTCGAGGTTGCTCTCGTCCACGTTTTCGACATAGAAGCTCTGGAAGCGCAGCACTTTCAGCACGTTTTGCGGTGCGAATTTGCTCTCCTCCGGATGTTCGGTTGCCATCTTACCGATGTCGTTGGCTGTTGTGCCGAACCGGTTGGGGTCGCGCAGGTCCAGCCGCGTCGTCAACGGGTTCATCTGGCTTAGCGCGCTGTCCAGACGCAAAGTCTGTTCGACGAGCTTGAAGCGCTGCGGTTTAAGATGCGACCGCAGTCGCGGTTCGTAGTTGGTCGCGCCGAGCAGCGTGTTCTTGGGCGTCGTGGTTGACGCCATCTTCGTCGTGTGCTTCTGTCTGATGGAGAACCTGAAGCTTTGAACTTGTTCCCATGGGCAGGACAGTCTAGTGAAGGGAGGTGAGCGCTATTCATAGTTGAATGCACGTACCAGAGATAACTCCAAGCTCCCATGGTGAAGTTGATGCGAACTGCAAAAATAGCGACCTCCAAGCCCAACTCCCCACCCTCTGGAGGAGGATGCCTGGGAACGAAAGCCCGTACAAACACTATACAGACACTACCTCTTGAATTGGACATTACTGTCCAATTCATTTCCGATCAAACTAAAGACTTGAGAACATTAGGTTAGACAAGTAAAGGTACGCTCACCCCATGAGGTCACCAACAAGCAAGAGCTGCAAAGAATAACGACGTAAGACTTCAGCCGCATGCATTCTCACTTAGTCGCAGAGATAAATTCGGCACAGGTCCCGGAAGTAGCAGCGAAGGATACGCTGCTCAGCATCCCTCACCACAGGCGAGGGATTCGAGCTGTTCAGCTCGGGAGACTGGATTAGATTTGTCAGTAGGGTTACGTGTCTGAATGGTAACAAGCACGAAACATATTAGGACGTTCCAACATATATCGGAAGGTAGGTTGCAAGAGGAGCTTCACCTGTCGTTAAGATACTTCGGGCTCGAGTGTAGATGAACGAGTAGCTCCAGGAAGGGCAGCTACAACAAACAACCAAGAAACCATAAAATCAGGCACTCAAGGTTCCAGCAAAGGTTCATACGAACGGATGATCATACCTCCCAAAAGTACTGGAAAAATGCATCATCGTGCAGTTCTGGAGACTGCCGCAAGATACGTAGACCGTACTTGAACTCTTCCGGCACGAAACATTGGTAGAGCACCGCTGCTGCTACGTGCGCACCAACTTTTACGAGGCATTGACTCTGTCATGACATAGTAGATAAGTACTTTTTCAACCATGCAGCACAGTATGCGCATATATAGTGCAACATGAGGAGGGCACATACCAACCGGACAAGTGAACTCTGATCGATGATGTCCACCACGGACACCATGTCTGAGAAGAAATTCGTCGCCAACGATGCTGCCACTAGATAGCCTTTAAGAGCAGCACGCGGGTCTGCAAGGGACACAAATACAACTCATAGTTATAAAGACTGCCTAGCATATACTTCAACCAGAAAAACTCCAGAATCAATCGCAACTCGGACTTACCAGGCGCAGAAACCAGTCGTTGTTTTGAAATAGGATTCAACAGTAAGTCGGCCTTGGCGCAGTGCCATCTTGGCTCACGACCACAGCGACATACCAAGCTGTCGAGAGATGTGGAATGCAATTCCACCAAATCTGCCTGAAAAGCCTTAAGGAATGGTATCGTGGCGAATTGCACATCTGAACTGTCAGCGCTGGTGGTGTCGACTACTCCTGCCTCAGGTGCTTTCGTTGCTGCCTTAGCCGTGTCAGGCGCAAACGCCTCTAAGAACGCAAGATCTCCGTACGGAGTGAGGTCGAACGACACACGGTAGTCGCAGACATTGCGCATATATGCGCGGTGTAGCAGACCTGCGGAGACACACGCCAATGTCTCCACGATCCATAATGGGAGACCTACCAGTACCTTGATCAAGGTGTCCTCAATCTGCTTCTCGTCACCACCATTATCCATCAAATCTACACGGACCGCTTCCACCACTTCACGCCACTTTAGCAATATTTTTGCCACAAGTTTATTGGTCGCCGAGATCGAGAACGCAACATTCTCAGCTCCTGGCACTGCAGATGAATCACCACCTGCACTCGAGAACTTTGTGCTCGCCCCGTTTGTCAAGAATGGAGATGTCGTTAGCGAAGACAAAAACTGTGTCAGTGCGCCACACGCCACCGCGAAATCCAATTCACAACGCAGTTGCGACGAAATATGATCTATGGCATTGCTCTTTGACAGCATCTCCCAACAGTTGTTAACCGAGCAGAATGTGATCAAGTTCCTCGAAAGCGCGCTGCCATTGTTGTTTTGGTCATCACTCTTTCTTGTGACACGTCGTTGGAGAGGGCAGCAATTTCTTTCTGAAGCGTGGCGACAAAAATGTCCTTCTCTTTCGCACTAGAGAATGAGAAGATGCTGCCCACATCCGCTTGTAGACGAAAATTATCCCGCTGCTTGCCCACCGAGTTGCGAATATATCTTTCCACCGCTAACAAACTATCCAGACTCTCCATGAAAGGCACAGTCACCAGATCTTTAGCGACATGGAGCCCATCGAAATGGCGAAGAAGTTCAGACACACCAGCTAGCCCGATAATGCAGGGAAATGACGGAGAATTTGCGCCACAAACTGCTTGACACGCAATTGTGCACTGATATCCTGGGCATTTGCGAAGGCAAAACCACTAAGCGATAATACAAAACGCGCTAGCACCGCAAATTGCTTCTTCGCCTCAGTGCTGTCGCTGGTCTCACGAGCTACAGAGTGGAAAATCTCGTCTTGTAGCAAACGGATACACTTACAGACGCAGGTGTCTAGAGCAGTGACCTCTTCTTGATCACCATCGAGAATTAGCGTCAGCATAGCATTTTCCAACACAACCCGTTTGTAAAAAAGCGTATCGTAGTCGTAGCGGTATGAGGGTCGTCGTCTGCAGAATTGGCGCTACTGGACCGTAGCAGACGGAGAGCCTGCTGTTCCAATGCCGCACGATAGTCCTGTGGCAATCGCGTCAAGACTGAGGCGACGATATCCTTCTCTAAATGTTCCACCACTTTGTCCCAGTCTCGAGACTCCCAGGCCATCTCCACCTGCAATTTTGGTGTCTTCAGCACCCCTGGGCCCCTCGTTCACAGACTGAACTTCCAGGACAGCTTCACAAGCAGCAAGATAACCTTCTAGATTCGCGCGATCGACTTCAGGGAGCTTGGTCGAGTCTCTTTCTGGGCTATTTTCCGAGTCTTCCACCAACTCTGAGGCACGACTGAAGCAACTATAGGCCTTCTCGTAACCATTGAAGCTGAAAAATACACTCCTAGGTCGTAGTACGCTTCTAATTGAGTCTGCAACGACAGCTTCTGCTTCTCATCATTCATCAAGATCGTCTGGATATTTTGCGCCACTTGGAGGTGCGTGGCCATGAGGTCGCCTAGCGCCATCTGGTACGCGGACGAAAGCTCGCCCTCGCCGCGGGTACTGCAGGTCAGATATCCATTTTGCGACTGACTCACCAGAGCCCTCAGTGTCCAGCGATTATGCAACACATGAGCTTCGTAAGGCTGGATGGAAATGTCCCCTGTGAACTCGTCACGGGCACTGGCTGGTTGCTCGGCAAAGTCCACGATACCGTCGAGAAGCAGCCGCTGGAAGTGCAGAGGAAGCGCCTTCTCAATCTTGGATAGAGTCAGCTGCATCTGCAGCGCCACTTGAGCTGCCACCAGTAGCAATGCGATGTAGCGTTTGTTACGGACGTTGCCTTCGTCCGCGACGAGCTGCGCCTGGTCCAGGAACTCGCGCACCAGCTCAATGGCCGACGTGGCGCTGTGCACATCGCGCTCCTTCTGCTGTCGGAGTGTCGTCAGCTGTAGTCAAAATAAAAGAATTAATTAACGTACAGGAGACAACACTGTTAGTTAGAGCTACAGGAAGGGGTAGTCAAACGTATTATGGGAAACGAGACGCACGTGCTTCTGCAGCGCCTCTGGATGGAGTAGAAATTCGAACCACGCGTAGGACGGCGGCAGGGGGATGTCCACTACTGGCTGCTGGAATAGCGAGCGGTACACACCGTCGTCCTGCTCCTGCGGCGCGGGCGTTCCCGGCCGCGGCGACCCAGGCATGAGCGGCATCACGAATACTGTAGTATACATCAAGGTCTTCCGGATTCCGGATAAGGGTATACAAGTATACAAACAACGTTTGTTGCCAAGGTTGAAGTTGTTGTTGTCATGATTTCTCTCTTCTCTTTTCTGATGTTCATCTTCTCTGCATTACGAGACGCTTCTTTCAAATGCAATCTACATGTTCAGGAGCAGACGTCGCGGGTCGCTGATGGCTTCGGCAATGCTCTTGAGCAGCGTCACGCCTTCCCGCCCGTCGATAATGCGGTGGTCATACGTCAGGGACAGGAACATCATGGGGCGCGGCACGACCTTGCCCTCGTGCACCGTCGGGCGCATCTTCACACCATGCACGCTTAGGATAGCCGACTGCGGCGATGTCAGCATCGATGTGCTCAACAATGCGCCGTTCACACCGCTGTTCGAGACCGTAAATGTGCCACCCGCCAGATCCTCCAGCGCCAACGTGCCGTCACGCGCCTGCTCTCCCAGTGCTGTGAGCGTCTTCTCGATGTCCACCACACTCAATTTCTCCACGTTGCGGATCACAGGCGTCACCACGCTAAGCAAGCAAAGATAACACAGCAAAGGGACGTAATAGGATTAGTTCAACCTAACAAAGGGAGCACAATTTTACAGAACGAAGCTGACTTACCCACGCTCTGAAGCGACCGCCACATTAATGTCCACGAAATCATTGTAGACAATTTCCTTGGACTCCATGTCAATGCCTAGCATAATATTCACAAGAACCAAGTAAGTAAGCCATCAGCAACGTTTACAATATGCTCGGCAAAAATGGACACGCACTGGAGTTCGCGGCAGGAATGCGCTGCAATGCCTGTGCGCTGGCCTTCAGGAACGATGACATGATGCCAAGTTTCACGCCGTGTGCCTTCTCAAAGCTTTCACCCAACTCCTCGCGAAGCGCAATCAGGTTGCCCAGGTCACACTCCTGGAAAGTAGACAGCATCGCTGCACTGTTCTGCGTGTCCTTAAGACGCTGCGATGTACGAATCTTCAGCGCACTCATCTGAACGCGCGTTTCATTGCGGTTGAATCGGCCCGTAGTAGGCGCAGAGGGAGTGCTAGCAGCAGCTACCGGAGCAGGAGATGCTGTCTCCTGAGGTGCCGGTGACGAAGCCGGAGTCTTCTCAGCAGCTGGGGCAGGAGTAGCGGCAGGAGCAACCGCAGACGCTGCTGGGGCAGGTACTCCCTTGTCGATCACAAACAGTGGTGAGCCCACTTCGACAACGTCTTCGAGCTTCGCGAGCACGCTTGACAGCATTCCGGACACGGGGAATTCACGTCCACACTCACCTGACAAAGTTATAAGCAGCAATTCGAAAGTCAAGAATTTGAGAGTTGTTAGCGACACAATAGCAAGGTAAGGTTACCTTGTCGGTCTCCACAATCAAAACGGCTTCGTCAGCGTGCACGTAGTCACCAATGTCTAACAGGCAATAAGTAAAAAGCAATGGGAGGTTATTGCACGCACCCCTATCCATACATTATAAAAGAACCAGAACTTACTCTTAAGAATGGTCACAACAGTTCCTCGGAGATGGAGTCGCCCATGGACGGCACATTGATAGTATCCAGGTCTTCTCCAGAAGTAGGGGCCGGAGGAGCAGCCTCGTTGGTCGGAGCAGAGGTCGCCGCAGCAACCGGTGCACTACTTGCAGCCTGTTTCATCACGCTGAAGAGCGGTGCTCCCACTAGTACGTTATCATCAATTTGGGCCAGTTGCGCTTCCAACACGCCTGAAAATGGAGCACGCACGTCCACGCTGACCTTGTCGGTCTCCAGGACCACAACCACTTCGTCCGTGTCCACAAAGTCACCGGGGCTGCATCACCAAAACTCCATCAGCACGCAAATTTCCTTTACCAGAGAGCAGAATTGAAAGAGAGAGAAAAATGCACCTTTCAGCCACTGACTACCGTTCCCTCTGAAATGGAGTCACCCATCGACGGAACAGGTACCGATTCTGCTGCAGCTGCTGCATAACAACAACCGTAACATAATTGCTTAGCAAGAATACAAAATAATGATTTAACAGCAGGAGCAAGCAGCAATTCGTTACCAGAGGAGAAGGCACGGCTCATAATCGCCTGCGACCGCAGGAAACTGCATTAACAGACCAATTAGTCATTTAATTAGTTAGCACATCGAATTGTCTATCACTACAGTGTTTCTCCCCCTTTTTATAAGAATGTAATGAGCGCATACCTCCGCTGGCGCACAGCCGCGTTTTGGATCGCTGAGAAGGCGCGCGTCGTCGACGTCTGGAGCCGCGCAGCCACTGCTACCTCTGCACGTGCATTTCTGACGGCAACGGCAGTGTGTCGACTAGCGATGCGACTCCCACGAGTACGCACAGTTTTCCCGAGGGCCTGGAAGCTCATGATTTGGCTCTCTCTCTCGACTGCGGTGGGTCCTGAGCGGCGCAAACGATTTTGTCAAACAAATGAACGAGGGGCCAAAGTCCAAACTGCTGATTGGACGGACGTCTGCGTTTCAACCAGAGCGTTGAGATAATTTACTGTTAAATAATAATAAAAAATGTTTTTGTTCGTGTTTTACGACAACATCTGTTGATGCATTAAGAGGATTCAAAACGAAAAAATACCTCCAGCCAAGCTTTTTAAGAGGACTAAAACACTTGTTAAGGGACTAAAAAGCAAAAATTACTCGTGTATAGGGAATGTACTTAATATTAATTTAACGCAAGTTTGGCTGCTTTTAGAGCCAATCCTATTGAAACATGTTGTACATACAACATCAATTGATGTTGTTAGATACAACCTTGGTTAATGCGCTAATGGGCCGCTCAACACCACACAACTAAGCCACGTGTATGTTTGCAAGAATTTGTCACTTGAGCGTAGCCTTGTTCATGTCGTACAGCGCCGGGTCAAACGGCAAATGCATATCCTTGGCCAACTCCTTGCCCTGTCTATTGGGTCATGCATCTAAGGTTGCGGCAGCGACTTGCTCGGCCATACGCAGCACTTCGTCAGGATCCTCGAGCTCTTCCATGAACGCAATCTCCTCCTCAGCTTCTGTGTCGTAAGAGAAATCAATCTCTCTGATCGACTTGACCCTAGGGTTCAGTTCAGCAACAAAGCCTTTATCTGTCGGAGCCTCTTGATCTATTGCAGAACTTGTTTCCATCGCATCGACAGTCTCTAATACTGCCGGCAATGTTTCTTCGTCATCATCACTGGGAATCACAAGCAGCTCCTCTTGCATCGCATCATATGCAGGATTAACTACTGTTGACATTGCTTCCTGCGCCTCTAAGGCCTCACCATCGATTATAGCACCCGTACCACCAGTTGACAACTCTGTGCCGTTATCACCTGACACCAAGTTTTCATACGCTTTATCTGCTGTCAGGCATTCCTCTTCATCAACCACCGGTCTTTCACCCACATCGGCCACCGAAGCCTCCACCTTTACAGAGGCATCAACGCTCTCTTCGACCGTTGAACCATCAAGCTCCTCCTTCCGGTCTTCACCAAATTCAATAACAATCGTGTCGTCAGGAACTTCGGTGGCTTCGATCGCCACAGAGTCCTCGTCCAACGCGATGACTGGGTCTTCTTCTGACTCAACACCCTCCTTCAAATGTACTTCCATCCCCGACTCTGCTTCCACCTCCGCCTCAACATTGTCATCTGACAAAGGTTGTCCCTCCACTCCGTCGTAGTTAATAGCGTTAGCTGATTCCTCGAGAACATTCGCAGGGACTTCATCCGACTCCGTCTTCTCAACTGCCGTCTCGGCAGGAATATCGTCGTCAGAATCCTCCCCATCGTCATTCACTACTGACACGACGTCCTCGAACAACTCGGCAGCACTCTCTTCAGTGTCAACTCCTCCTCGGACGGAACTACCTCCACACTATCGTCACCAGAAACAACAGAGTCGTCTTCGACGTCACTTGCTACTGGCTCCGACTCCGCCGGTAGCACATCAGCAACGATTTCGTCGGACATATCATTTTTCTCGTCAGCTGCACCGGAATCAACCTCCTCAGGTTCGTCTTCATCGTCGTCGTCGTTCGCGACAGTCACCTCATCCGCACGTAGAGACACTTCCAGATCATTTTTGTCAAAAGACGCCATCTCGCTTTCGCTTTCCACAGTGCCCTCGGTTGTCTCATCTTCAGGGGCCTGTTCCAACTCCAGTCCTTCCACCTCAGCATCGGAAAGAGCAGATTTCTTGGCTTCCTCGTTGTCTACAGATTCTTCACTACTGGTAACGGAGACAACCTCAGATGATGAACCCGCCGATTCAACAGAAGCAACTTCTTCAGCTTCTTCCTCTTCTAACTCCATTTCTGCGTTCAATTCTCCCATACTGATATCCTCGGCAACCGACTCCTCCGATACAATATCACCTGTCTCGTGTTCGTTCGCATCAACTGCAATTCCATCTTCCAATTCATCCACAGATTTTGCCACAGGCTCAAGTTCGCCTTCGCCGAGCACATCTACCTCAACATCGTCATCATCTACCACAGCTTCCTCCTCCACTGCTTCCTCAAGAGCATCCTCAGTCACAGCCATTTCCTCTGCTTCGACTTCGACTTCGACTTCGACAGTAGTATCGAGCTTGGCTTCATTGAATTCCTCTAAGGGTTCCTCGACTTCTTTAGCCAACACTTCAGCATCTTCACTTTCGTCGTCACTCTCTACAAGCTCAGATTTATCGTCAACATCACGCGAGACCTCTTCTGGGGAATCAATGCCCTGCTCAACCGCCGTCGATTCTGAATCACTCTGGGGATAAGTCATATCCAGGCCCTCCTGATGCACCTCCACCTCCACAACGTCCTCCGATTCTTCGCCATCCACTTCAGTAGAAGTAGCCGACGCTACTTCCTCTTCCCCGCTGTAGATCCAAATACCTCCACCGAATCATCCACCGAATCATCCTCAGACGGAGCAATCTCAACCTCAGTTTCAGTGGTGCCAGTTTCGACTGGGGTCTCTGTAGCCAATTCTTCGATGTCATAACCTACAAATTCAGCCTCCTCGTTCAAATCCGCCACAGAAAACGACTCGGATGGAACCTCCTCCACATCAACTTCACTTCGGGCAGTCAACTCGTCTTCTGTGTTCTCACTAACCGATTCAAACTCCTCGATCACCAAGTCGCCAGAATCATCTGCGAATTTCAACTCGGCTATGGCGTTGTCCAGCAGATCGTGCTCCTCGCTCTCTTCCATCGACGAAGGAGACCGCTCCTCCTCTTCAGAGATCACCACCTCCTCATTCGCGGGATCAACATGCTCCACGGTCACGTCGTTGTCTTCACTCGGTTCCAACTCTTCAAGCTCACGAACTTCGCCCAAAATGTTGTCGTTTACGTCTACATCCGATATTTCCTCGGACACACCAACGTCCGCATCGGTAATCATAGTCTCGAATGCTTCAGTTTCCACATCCACCTCAACAGCATGCTCATCAGACTTCACTTTCATAGAGAAACTATCATTCTCCACTTCGTCAGAAGCCTGTTCGAACTCCTCACTGGGCATGCTGCTTTCATCCTCCATCAGCGAGATGACGTCCAACTCGTTACTCTCGAGTACTCCCGACACTGTTTGTGCCTGCATTTCCGGGACATCCTCAAACCCTGTAAGCTCGAGAACCGACAACCACATGAACGCTCCAGCATCTAGTGACAGGTCTACCACAGGCTTCGCATACATGTCGTAGAACTCTTGCGATGGAACCTGCTCCTTCACACTCGCAATCCACGGGTCGCCAAAGAGTCGGGCGAAAACGGCACCAATCGAGCCAATTCTATCAGCTCGCTACCCGATAGGTTTGACAGCACTGCACTCTCGCGCTCCATCCATTCCAAACAAAAGCAAGCCTCGTGGTGCGACTGTCTCATGTACTCACCCACGCGCTCATATGTGAATGTTTCCAGCTCCTTCCTTAATGGAACACAATCTTCGGAAGATTCAAGCTCTTCCTCGTCGTTTGCAAGAGCACGGCACTCCTGAGCATCCAGCACCACAAAGCTCACAAACACAGCACCAAACGCAAAGAATAGAAGTACAGACAGCCAAAATACAAGCGAGATGGTGCGAACGAGACACCCTCGCTTCTTAGCCGCTCCCTTTCCGGCTGTGCGAGCGCGGTGTGCACGCTCCAGTGCCTCCAGGTTCTCCTCGAGATGCTTCACGCTCAGAGCACCGTATTTGCCCTTCAATAACCCAACGAGCTCGCGTTCTTTTCCTGCATACTGCTTAGCGACGATCTGCACGTTCTTTAGCTTATCTGGCTGGTGTTTCTTGTACAGTTCTTTGAGCAATTCTTCCAAGGTCACAGGAGGAGAGTTGGCACCAGGCCCCTGCTGGTTTGGGACACCAGGGCCAGACAGGTTACGGCGTTGGCGAAGGCCCGCTGGTGCAGTATGACTGTTCTTCTCAAATCCGCGTGGTGGGGCAAAGGGTGATTGGTTCATCTGACCATCGGTCTTTTCACACTGCATCATCGGGGGGACCGCTTCTCAGTGAAGGACCATTTGCCATGGGAGGACCATTCGTCGGAGGGGAAGTAACTGGGCCCTCAGTACCCATTGAACCTGCAACTGAAGATCGAGCCGCCTCGTTAGGTTCGTCACCTTCTGGCGAACGTGCGAACGACGGAGGAGGCCCAAAGAAAACAGAAGTATTGTCATCAGGACGCCGTGCCAGGGCTGCATGGCCAGAAGGCCCCTTTTCATCTTGCTTGGAAGGAGAACTCTCAAGTGTTTCTGCGGTCTCACCGCCTTCCGGGGCCCCACTATTATGTTCTTTTGTAGGCATAGATGCAGATAGAGCAGCAGCAGTGGGGATGTCACCACTCAGGTTGACACCAGTCGCGGCCGTAGGTGGATGAAAAACTGGGGGTGCCGAGGATGACCTTTCCGTGGCGCCTTCACTTGCCCAGAAGCATCCAATGGTTTTGTGGCACTCTTCTCACTGCTGATGTTAGAAACACTGTTGCTGCTTCCCTTCTCATACTGTGCCTTCATTGCAGTCACCTTTGACGCGCCATACCGCTTCGTAAGTTCGGCGAACAGCCACTTCACGTCCGGCGTACCGCTTCCCGTACACCTTCGCCATGTTCAAGCGCTTCTTGTCCACTTCCGTGAAGAAGTCTACCAGAAGCGTCTCCAACGACACCGGGAGATCGTTAGACGATGGGATGCTCGGTGCCGACATGTCTTGCTTGTCAACAGGTGATGCAGGGTGGGGTGGATGATCTTCAGCATTGCCAACCACGTCCGATGTTTGGGCTGACTGCGGAGGCATTCCCATTGGCGAACCACTGCTAACACCGTGATTAGATGCAACATTCTGCGACTCGGTAATTGGCACTGACTTCTCTTGAGCACTCTCAACTCCTTCATCGTGCGTGTTAGGCCATGACACAGGTTCTTGAGGCGGAAAGCCTTCTTTAGCCATTGCCGACGAGGATGGTGGTATGTTTGATTGGTCTGCGTCAGTAGGATACTTTTGCGGCGGGGACGTGGTCAACAGTACCTGCATATCCTGTTGGGCTTGGACACCACTCCACTCTGGGACATCACTACTCATTACCATCCCGTTCGTGAAAGCAGTAGACTCTGCCACCTGATGATCGTACGCCTTTTCGTCGACTGGGGTCGTTCCTTCAGCAGGTAACATCGGAGTCGCCTGTGATGGAGACTCCATCAAGGGAACCTCTTCCTGGGCTTGCATATCCATGCCATAAGTGGAATCTGCTGTATGCGGCGGCACGGTCTCTTGCTGTTCTGAATACGGTGACGATGGTATGGCGCCCACATTGAACACTGGGGAAGGGTACTGCGGTGTAAACATATCACCGCCCTCCTGCATACCCGGCGGCTCGAATTGCTCTGGCTGTTGAATAGATGTACCGCTTTCTGGGGATTGCACCAGGGTCTGCGTTTGTCGTGGGGACATCAACACGGACTTCAACTCGTACTCTGTATCGCTCGTGGTCGGCTCCGCACTGGGTACCTTAACAACCGATGTAGATGATGAAGACACCACGTGGTCAAGTCCTGTCGATCCAATGTTAAACACAGGTGGTAGGTTCTTCATGGGGGTCACGCCTCCAGATGCCCACGGATCCCATAGTGGTCGGTTTGGCGACCTAGGCGATGCAAGGCCGAACCGTTCGCATCGAGTTGTACTCTGTATCTCGCTCAGCTGCATAGGAGGAAATCGTGGATCTTCCACTTGTTGGGTCAGACTCTGCTGTTTGCCATCGGACACTATTTCTCTTTTCAATTCCGAGTGAGGGGTAGCATCTATTGCTGTACCGGGCAATTCCTCCGCATTATTATTCATGATACATTGGTCTGTCGATCCGATTGTGAACACAGGTGGCAAATCCTTCATAGGAGTCGCACCCCGGATGCCCATGGATCCCATAGCGGTCGACTTGGGTCGCGAGGCGACGCAAGATCATAGTGACCAGAGCGGTCTTTTTCATTCGGGTGGGTGGGAGGAACTACGATCTGCTCTCGCGAGAGTCCCGCCGCATTCTGTGTACCTGCACTCTCCGCCACTGTCTCTGCTTCTTTGCGTGGGTTAACTTCTTCGGCGATTGGAGCCAATTCAGTAATTGACAGAGTGCCACCGCTCACGGGGCCAGTCCTAGATTGCAGCACCTTTGCTCGCTTCAATTTGGCTGCTAGATCGCGGATCAACTGGTCTTGCTCTTTCAACTTTCGTCGTGCCATTTCCCGGTCACGTTCTACTTGCTGCATATTTCTCTCCAATTCGCTCACTTTCGATAACGACTCTGTCAGCTCCTCTTCTGTGTGTTGCTTCGTTTTGCGCAGAGCGGCTTCCGACATGTGCAGTTCACGGACGTAACCCATCAAACTGTTAACACTGCTTTCTACAGTCGGTAACAGCTTCATCGCGGTCAGTTCTTTGCTAGTTTGACGTTGTCTGGCCATTGAGAACTGCTGCGGATGCTTCACACCGGCATGATTTGACGTCGACGGACACGACAGCGGCCCGCTCTTCTCTTTAGAATTGACCGGTGGCTCCGAGACAAACACGTTGTCAGAACTGTTAGCCCGGGAGAGAGGACGACGAGTACCGGTATGTGTTGACAGCTCCATTCGCACCCTTTGGGTTGCACTCAGTCCTCCATCAGTACTGGACGAGGCGTAATGAGGTTTGCCCATAGGAGTCTTGGGGAGCTGCACCTTGAAACCAGTTTGTCTCGTACCTTGCTGCTGTTTCATCTCCTCTGTAAGACCAATACTCTGAATAGTGACGACAGAACCAGTGTCACTACTGCCCAAAGAAGTAGTAGACATCGTGGCGGAAGCAGACGATGGACGCTTCCGGTTTTTGCTGTACAGCGGCGACTGTAGCACCCACACGCCAAACACACAGTCAAGCCACATCCCCCATAGTTAATAACCACAGCACTAATACCAGAACTGTAGAGGCTTCGTACGTTGTGTCTGCTGTCTACATGATGAAGTTTCCAGCTGCGTCTGGCGTTCGAGGGCTGCGTGGTTGCGTTTGTAGTAAGCGGTGTCTTTGGGTAACCGAGTGTCGGGGCGGTAGATAGTTGCGATGGTGGGGTGGGGGACGTGCTTGCCCTCGCTTGCCGCTGGCACTGCTGTCTCCATTGCGCAGCTTGATTTTTTACAGAGAAATTTAAATTATACTTGGAGTTTGTAAAAAAGAAAGAACTTACGCACACCGAAATTTAGGTAGCTGTTGAATCAACATTAAGGATTCTTACTTTTGGCAGCTACAAACTTTGGTGATCTACGAAGCCTCTCGAGC
>VKKV01000100.1:0-59464 GCA_008080845.1 Phytophthora kernoviae | reverse complement strand
AATCACATAAGTCATAAACAAATACAACACAACTAACTGGTCAAACGCCACAAGTATCCTGTTATATTTACCGTTCACCCATATATACATACACCTGAATGCATGGCATAGTCACTAATACACATGCGCACAGAGACACAAGCACAAATATTTAACAGCGGAGCGAATTGAACTCTTACCTACTCTTGTGGGCATTCTTCCGTGAGTTACACTGGTGGAAAGATCATCTATCAGTTAGCTCTCATGTTTAAACATCCAAACGCACCTTAAGCTCCGTTAGAACAATGTTCGCGCTGCATTGCCCATTCGCAACGTCCTGTCCACATGTAGTGTCCCTTTGCCTTGCGCTCTGTTGCATTAGGCGTCGATCAGCCTGTCTTACATACCAAAAAGAAAAAAGGTGATTGATACCGACGGGAGGAATTGAACCACCACCTTCCCTTTCGGGTGCTCTACCATTGAGCTACGTCGGTGCCTGTGAGGACAAGGTTAGTTTCAACGCAAGAATACTTAGCCTGGAGTGCACGAGGGAGCATTAACTCACACAGTTCTTCGTGGAGCGACAACCCTCTAAAGGGCACCGATGCGCGGCACCCTCCCTCAATTCATCCTTTCAGATGGTCACTGTGCACTGAGCTCGTCGGTCGCGTTGGCGCACGCTGCCTTCTATTCCGAACTTGCTTAAGCCAGTCATTCTTAACAGCTGTCTTAGCAGCTGCTCTCCAAATAGCGTATTTACTTTTTATGTTACTTACACACAACAAGTATTTTGTATTATATACGAATTCATAGATGTGGTCGGAAGCTGGTCGGAGTTTTTGGTGTGGTCGGAGTCGTGATGCTATGGCCTCTAACCAGGACCCATTGGTCCAGAAGAGTGACATGTGTCACTTTTCATGTAACAGACATGCCCCGTTACAGATAAAGTACACTTTATGGAGGCGACTAGCGGGCCGAAGTCGAGTCGCAACGTCGGCACATCACTATCGAATCCACAGCAAAACGGCGGATAATCTCGCAAACGTTGCAATGGATACTAAAACAAGAAGAATGCTGGTCAGACCCAGTGCGGATCAACTACATCGTTGTTTCCCCGGTGTGTGACTCCATAATACACGACCGTGAGCAATGAAAGGCGTCGAACTGGCCTCAGGCAGCTGCTGCAGCCACTAGCTGGTGAGCGAATTTCGACACATATACTTGTGCATAGGGCATCTGCGTGGCAATCAGGCCAAGCGGACCGGTTATTAGAGTTCAGCGACAGCAAGTAGCTCAATACACCTCAATCAAATTTAAAAAGAAAAGATATGTAGTTGCGCAGCAACAACTAGCAACTTGACACATTGACAACCAACCGCTTATCATGAGTGTGGATGAGGTCTGTGCAAGCTTCACAATTTCCTGTTATACTGGGGATATGTGACCACGTAAGTTTGCGCATGGCCTGCCCAGTATTCCAACCTCTGGCGTAAAGAAATTTTAATCCAAGCAAAATTGGCTCCCAACCGGAAATTTTCTACTGAGGAGGGTTATTTCAAGGACTCTTCACAGCTACTTGTTTTGTTAAAAACCGGCAAGCTCACGCATTTGCATATGTTGGTACGGCTGCTTGCTCCGTCACCACTATCTGCGGAAGCATGTAACGTGTATCACAACGACGAATATCAATATGCATACCTCGGAGCTTTGTTGAGAGAACTCAAAGCCAGGTTGGTATTAACGAATGCTGTTGTTTTCTGCCTACTTCGTTGTGGGTTTTGTTAAAACATTGCTCGTGCAACATCGTTCGGCGAGTCAGGAGGAATCCCATTTAATGCCACGTGGTTCCGGAAGGCGTGGCTGCAGGAGTGGGTCGTGGTGCGGGAGCATGGTTTCGGTTGAATGTGCCTTGGTTGTCGTTACGAGCGTTTGCGGTGGCACTGACCGTAGCGACACATAGCACGGTGGCGATCAGGAAGCCCTTGACAATCTGCATCTTGGTTTGCTTGCTCTTGGCCTGCGTCGGTAGACTTGCTGTCTTCGAGTTGAATTGGAGAATGGCACGTGGCAGACTCTGCGGAGCGCACCCTCCATTTTGTGTACTACTGGCACAGTAACGTGTAATCGAGTCTGCTGTTCGATAGTACGACGAGAGGGAAAGGATTTGGAGATTGGTACATGCAGTGCAGATGTTTGTACAGATAACACAACTTCGATTGGTTATCGTGCGGACACTTACGTGCTCGTGAATGGCCGCGCCACACGAAGACTGTGTTCGGCTACAGTGGATTCCTTGAGGCATACGCACTGCCGTACAGTTTTCAGCATTTACACGGGAGCTCCAGCGTCAATTTCATGCGAATAAATAATTCCTTGTCACCAAGAAAAACACGTGAGTGAACGCATTTTTGGCACATGTGTGTTTGCAAGGATCACGTTGCTATGATTCTGTTAGCCTTGAAACTCTCATCTTTGAATCCCAACTGTTTTCGACCCTCTGCTCGGGCACACAGTTTATTACAGTTATTCGAGCAGAGCCTGGCGAAAAAGACAGGGTGCGTTCAAAATCCACTCAGGTGCTGTGCGGAGAATGTGATGTCATCAGCCTTAACCGATATACTATGTTTCTGATTGACGTAGAGTCATCTGAGTATTACCTCGTCTTTGGCACTAAAAGATCCAGTCAGGACGACAGCCTAGCAGCTCTTCTACTGTAGTGTGACACATTCTGAACAGAGATTGCGCATGAATGACGTTGCCAACACAGAGTCAAAGAATTCTACACTACCTGGACTGTGCCCCACACACTGACACTTGTCTCTTGACCTCCAAGAGCCAACGCATCGACCTGTGACGTGTTACGTCGACGTAGTTGTGTGCATCCCGACGATACAAATCTAAGGGGACCAGCCAGCTGAAACCACAGCTGCATGTTCTGGATAATGATGCGTTGAGTGATCTGTTGACTCGATCACCCCATCCGATGATAAACAACGAATACATTGTATGGCTGTATAGTGCACAGCGGTTGCAGACTACGCGACACTCCACTTTATCGTCTGCAGTAGTCCAATGTTGGCGTCTATAGTTTCATTCTTCAACTTAACTCTTAGGCACCAAATCCACGAGCGCAGAACCAAGAACAATCGAATCAGGATGCAGATTGTCAAGGGATTCTTTATCGCCACCGTGCTGTGTGTGGTCCAGGTCTGTTGGGAATTGGACCCGGCGTGGCAGAAAGAAGTCGAGTGTTGGTTTGGCTTTAACAGGAAGAGTGAAGCGATGTGCGACCTTAGAGGCAAATTGTGAAGTGACATTCATCTTTAGACTAAAAACTGCGGTCTCTTGCTGGACTACGAAGCATTAGTAAGAGCTACTGCTGAATCTCAGCCTCACACGCTATTTTCCTTTATATAACTAGCACACCACAACATAGCACTGAATCTTGAATACCGACGGTGAGAGTAATCACGAGCCTTCAGCATCAGATTCATTGTCGTACCGATGGTACCCAGCAGCTCCGTTTGGACGGAGGTATTTCTTCACACAAAGTAGATTCGCTTGTCCAATGCAAGCAGCACGGACGCAAGGGTGTGCGCGCAATCCTTATAAGGTCAGTACCATCGCCAATGCCAAAATGACAACCCAGGCCAATACAACCGGGCTTATACTGGTGAGGATGGCAGCAAAAGAGCTTCCACTAGCTGATTGTTACTCTGAACAAGCTCAGAGCAGCAAAGTTTTTGCTGTTACGAACCCTGCGAACAAGAATCGACTGGGATAACTAGCGCACAATAAACAAAGTGAACTACTTTGACATGTATGGCGTTATGCTTTTTGGTTGGTAGTGGCAGTCGATAAGCCGTCGTATTTCAAGTGCTCCTCTGGTTTAAGTAGCAGATTTTGGATTTCGAGCGTCCCCATGACACAACGTCTGTTTTTTATCAATATTGCTCAGGCCATGAAAATGGGTCTTTGCCACCGACTCGAAGATTCTAAAGCTCTTGTTAAAAACTGGCAAGTTCAAGCCATTTCGAAGCTACTTTATGCGGGGTTATTTATCTTAAATTTTATACTAGTAGTAGAAGACCGTTAACCGGTCTACCATTTTTTGTAAATGTGCGTTAACTTCCGTACGGAGGTAGTAGCAGCACTTCTGCAGCTTTTTTCCTGCTGTTGTTTTCTTCTCTTTTATTTGATGATGTGTATTATTTTAGAATACTTGAGCACCGATAAAAATACTGAATGCCTTCTTACAATGGCATGTGGACTTCTCTGCAAGTCAAGGGACCATTTCCCAGTTCGACTCCAGGAGGCAAAATTTGCCTACCATATATTCAAGAATCAAAGGGGAAAGATGCAGCTCCTCCAAGGTTTCATAGTCGCCGTCCTGCTGTGTGTATGGCTTAAGTCACTAACCTAAGTCGCTTCAATTATGGGTATCCAGTTCGATGAAACCAGCACTGGTAAAAATATCTAACCTGAAATGAAGCTTTCCAAGCTACGATTATGGTCACTACGAATTATCTGGCGCGTTGGTGTAATTGCCGATTTCCTTGAATCCAATCCACGCATTTATGAGTCTACACAGATATTCAGCAGCGGAGCAACTTAAAAAAACTCTTGAACCATTGTGAACCCGTTACCACGACTGGATTCAAACGAGGACGACAAAATCACGCACTAACCATGATACATCATCACTATAGGTCAGTTTATTTGCAACTAGTGCTCATATCTGATGGGCTATATGGCGCGGACACATGATAGTGAAGACGCATGGCGTCGGCATATGCCGTCGCTTTTGGGCATCCGAGTTGATCTTGCGTAACCAACGACAGAATTTTTATGAAGCGCCTCTGGTGGTGGCTTAATCGAAGCAAGGATGCCTAGCAGAGAGAGAGAGAGAGAGAGTATTTTCACCAGGTAGAAATGCATCCGCCGAACTAATTAACACATGCTCAGTCCGCCGGCACATACCCGCCCTCCTGATAAATGTGAGGCATAATACTACTCAGGAGACCCGCGCGATATTTTTCTTATAAATATTGCAAGAACTTATTGTTAACCGATTAGTTTGTATTTTTTCTTCCAATACCAAGTCACTTCCTGCGATATACAACACCAACACTGCGACAGCAGCACCTCACCCTACCTAGTCTATCGGAATAATAGTTTCTGTTCTTGGCTAGCTAATGATGAGCTGATCGTGAAAAGTTAACACTGCAAGGGTTTTTCACTACGGTGGTTAGAAATTTCTAGTTCCACTCGAACATCTCCACTTTTCCTGATAGGTAGCCGTCCGTATGAATACCCAAATTCAAGACAAAAGTTACCTCAGTTTACCCTAATGAAATCAATGGTTTTGGATTCTGCATTATCATATTCAGAGCGTTAAAACCAAAGATGACTTCAGATTGCGGATTTGAGGCCTACGGTATTGCTGGCGTAAATAGAACCGCAAGGGACAGTATCGACTTGGACGAATTTATTTTCAGTTTTTTGTTGTTGCTTATACGATCTACCTTCGGTTACCTTGAAAGCTGTACCATTTGCCCCAGAGTTTGTCGTTATACTGTAAATGGTCTGCTCGTGAATAGTTATCAGTAGAACTATTCTGGAATGAGTATTTCGTTTTCTAGAAGAGATTCACGATACTATTCATTACGCTGAGTCAGAAATATAGAGGTAGATGGTACGGCAAAATAGCTTCTACTGCAATCAAAGCAACCGCCTCGGGCAAAGATTGTTCATGTATTGACTATCGCGTAACTCAGTCATTGGTCATTATCATTTATATTGGTACAGTGTGTTGGTAGTGTACAAAATAGGTTAGATCACAATTCACTTCGTGGACATAATTCAAGCATCGCTAGCTTGTTCTGTAGCAGAACGACTCCCGCTTCCAGGTGTACGAGGAACCACCCATTTACCATCCACTTATCATCTTGTGTGTTTCCAGTAGAGCGCATTCGTGATTTTGTTGCCATATGGCCTCACAGCCACACTATATCGAACCTGAAACACAGCAAAACTGACTTAGTTGTTTCAGACCGGAGCAATTGGTTATCCTGTAAATAATCTCCCAAACTAATGGATTGACCTCACCGCTGGTGGTACTTGGCTTGGTCAATCCGTTCAGCTTCATCATACAACTTTTGGCAAGCCTTGGTTCAGCCTTTCTTGACTCTTGTGTCTCCGTGTTTAGGGATGTTCGATGATACGCTTGCTATCATTATCTGTGCCCAGTATCCAGAGCAGTATTGACACCAAACAAAGTCACATCGCAAGCACTTTCGAAAAACAAAATTGCTGCTTTAATAAACTTTCCGCTTCTGAAAAACACAAATGGTTTTACGAGCTCGTCGTATCAATGTTTTGCCCGACACGAACCCTGAGGACAAAATCGACTGGATAACGAGAACTTAAAGCTACTAAGAAAGTCATGCTATGCTTTTGGTTTGGTAAGACAAATTTCAAGTGAGCTTCCGGTCAACAATAAGCAGCAAGATTAAATCAGAACCCGAGACAAAGGTTGCCATATGTCTTGTTTCAATCTTGATCTCCAAACAAAGCGAGAGTACGAGCTCCGTCTAAAGTGCATGCATTGAAGTGTGTGTCTCGACTATTGCGAGGCACGATCTCTTTGAGTGCCGATAAGCTTGCGTATAAGGAAACTTTTCCGCGAAGGAAAAATACCTGGAGTATTGGCATTTCGAATGTTTAGTTGATGTGCTAACGTTGTTGGTGTCTACGTGAATTTCTTAGATTTCCAGTATTGGAAAACACGCACTATAGAACTAGCTGACAAGAGTCAGGTCGATCTAAATTGTCGAGTCAGAGCAATCCATGAATCGTTAACATAATTGTACCGAATCCTACGCGTAGAACTGCAAGTCTATGTAGCGCTTCGACTCACCATGATCTGTTAATTTTGTTTTTGTTCCTGCTGACGACAATGCTTCGTTGACCTTCATTCGCAATACTCCAACAAACGTAACGAAACTAGACAATTAGTTGTTGACCCAGATGGTGGTGGTCGATATGGTGGCCACCCCAATTTTACTCTAGCAACATGGTGTGTGTACTGCTTGATCAAGAAGCAATTTACTACGCAGCACATGAAGGGATCCTCAAGTATGCGAGGTGAAATTGGAGCCAAAAAGAAAATCAGCACCAACTTGAGCATTACCGACGTATTAACCCTTGTAAGACTTACATTTCGGTCTAATGATGTGGTATTGTTGCCAAAATCTGTTGTCCACTGTAGTGACATGACGTCTGAAAGTCACGGGAGTATCGCTCAGTATGTTCAAATTCTCGCTTGGATAGCAACGGTAGACTCTGGTGCGAAGTACGAGTTAGTAATGCTGGGCTCAGGAGTAGGCTCGTAGTCCCGGTTGTAAGGACTTGTCATTTCTTCTGGTAGGGATGGTGAGGGCGTTAGCTTGAGCTGTACATAGCACAACTGTGACGACAAAAACCACTTTGACAAGCTGAATGTTGAAACTTCCTGACTGATAACGTTTTATCTCGTCGACGGTCTTGTTGTCGTTACTGGGCAAATTGGAGAATGAAGGCAAGGCAAGAAAGTCTTCGACGCTTACTAAACGACAAAACAGAGCTGAGGAGTGATCCAAGAACTGTTATGTGGTTTGACAGTACGATTTCTTTACATTTTGTTTTTCTTGAGCAATGTTGTCCGCGGATCGTCTAATTTATTCTTGAGACTTTTGAGTACAAAGTTCAATTAAAACATCGTCGTTTTGATATGTTTCAATACATGGGCAGTCACTATAGCTGTAGTTCACCTCTAAGCTCTCATTAGTAAACGCCTCAATACCGTACTGCGTCGGTTTTGAAAGAATTCACCCGACTACCATTAATTTATGCACTCAGAAGGTGCTTGCAAAACTAGTGAAGAAAATCATTGACCCAAACACCACCCCAAACCATACCGTGCCATTTCCAACTGCTTGCAACTATCGACCAGCTAGACAAAATTGCACGAAGTCAATCTCGGCAATAAATGCTTTGGTGCCAATATCGGACTAAAAACAGCCAAATGCACAAGTACTTTCCTGCAGAGGCCGATGCACTCGACGAAGGCAACAGGTTCACCATTTTTAATGTTCCTTCGCAATAGCTATATAATACTTCACTTACTCTACAGGCCCGCTGGTTTGATGACGCCTCGCGACATTCACGCTCCACGCACTGCCGAGCTTGGGATTTGCCTTTTTACTGTCTCTTTCCTATTTACGACAAATGTATGGACACATTTTGCGTCATCACTGATAGCATACTTGGCTTGAACTAATCCACCACAGCTGAATCCTTTTGCTCGTCAAGCTACCACCAATTGCGATTGCAAATCTTCTCCTCTGGTCTTCATTCTCAATTTCGGCTCGTGGTCTAACAGCAAGCCCACTAAGAACCAGGATCTGAAGAACAAAGTAACCTTACATCACGATGCAGCTCATCAAGGGACTTGTCATTGTTGTCGTGCTGTGTGTGACTCAGGTCAGCTCTGCTGTCAATGCTGTCAATGAGAATCGTGGCATATACAACCGTGGCAGCCCACCTGATACCGGCAGTACTGCCGGCGAAGCTATTATAACCCCTACCCCGGAATAATTTGAGGACGAGTCAAACGCTGTCGCCCAAGAACTTACGCAAACATATAGGGATAGCAGTGAACAAATTGACGCTGCTGATGCTTCGACTGTAATATTTGTGTAATTGTCAATCCATTCGGATGTTTGTTATGAGCTTGTGATCCCCCATACGTGTGGCCCCGAGGCACTTTGGGTCAGTCGCTGCATGAAGTTGTGCGCAAAGCAGTAAAAGGCTGCTTACTTCTAGACTTTACCTGCCAACTCCCAACACACAAATATAATGTGTCGAGTACGAGAGTCTTCAATGCTAAATTGGCGTGGAATAGTCAGCACGAGAGACCTCATTTTTCTTTTCATCCTTCTCCTGGATCCAGAAAAGCTGATGGTACTGGCGTTTTTTTGCTGTGCTCCAAGCACTACTGGCGCGGGATAATATGGATGACCTATTACTAAGTAAAACATCATCAAGCTACTAAGTAATAGAGTAATATCACCATCATTATATCTACGATCACCTAAAACGTCGCACTCATTGAACACTTCCATGCGCTGAACCTCGCCAGGATTGTTTTTCAGGAGAATTTCCTTCTCTATGCGAAGACTTTCCATCCGGGTGCACTTGCTACTCATCACGATGCCGCCTGTGAAAACACACTTTTGAAACGCGTTGGACAGGCTCCGTCTAAGCCACACACCATCTAGCATCGCCCGAGTAAGATGGACAGTCGAGCTGTCTGTGATGGCATAGTCTGGCGTAGGCTCAACTTTGCCATATTTCGAGTTAGACTTCGACGTTGTGACTGCCAAAATCTTCGGTGCCTCCAAGGCAGGGTTATCGATCCACAGAACTGATCTCACCTAGTCGTGGCGTCTCGATGGATACTCTCCCTTCAAGCCCTTCGGGAAATATCACGCGTAGGTGATTGCCCAGATATCGCTGTGACACCCAGCTTGGTCATATACTTGCGAGTCGAAAGGAGGGTTTTTCAGTCTGATAAAAACCGGTGCCTTTGAGCCCTTGTCTGCAGCGTTCAAGGCAGGGTACGAATCTCAACTTCTCTTAATACGGAGTAGTGGCTTGAATTTGATGGCGGTCTTTTCAGAGTCGGTGATCGGCTCTGGTTGGGCAAATGGCTGCACTTTGTCGTGATCGATGGAGGCAGCATTCACGTAGAAGACATTGGAAGAGAGGATGAGGAGTAACTCTCGGAGAATCCTCCTGGGGTTGGTCTGTGGCTCAAGACAACATTTGAGAAATCATCTTGATCTGTATGGCTATCTATCGCGGTGAATGAAATGTCTGTGAGATTTTACATTAGGAGAGTTATTCAGTTAGATGACCCTCGTGGCATCAACGATCACGTGCAAATCCCAGTTCATTGCGGTCACGAAGTTTTTGTAAACATGCAGGAAAAACAAGCAACTCGTTCTCAAGGTTGACAGCACGTCAACCTTAATAACGTGATGCGATTTGTTTTTTTGTACAATCACTGGTTGTAGTCGGCGATGGTGTTCAAGATGACCCGCCGCTTTGCTATCATTTCACAAGTCAAACCCCACCTCCAAGCTGAAAATCGTCTCTGATTGTTCCTTCCGCGCTCAGTGATGGGGCTGTATCACTATCTAATGGTGGCATTGGTCTCTCTTCTTGTCATCAATGGTTCGTTTGCTGGTGCCAAGAAATCCAAACAGTTGACGACGACCTCGCCCAATGTGCTCAACTGCGTGGCTCGACTGACGCCGACCCGACAAACATGAATTCGTACTCGAATGGTAAAGGCGATGGAACTTCTTCTCATATGGACAAGGATTCAAAGGACGTTGAAGAGAGGTGTCTCCCTGGGGCTGCCCTCGCTCAAGATATTTGCCTCGACGGCCGGCAAAAATACGTCGTCGTCGGTCAAACCGGTATAAACACAGTATTGGGTCAAGACTGGGAAGTCTAACGGTTATGTTATGAAGGCGCTCGGGCTGGATAAACTGTCGGGGACACGCTCAAAGCTCACCCGAAATTTAAGAACTTCCTACAATTTAACCGCAAACATGTCGAAAGTGAGATGCAACAATGGCTGAAACAAACGTCTCCACGGGAGACGTTTGGAAAAGTTCGGGCTGGATAAAATACCTTTGGAGTAGGTCAAAACTACCAACAGGCACTCACTCTACCAGTCATACGTGAAAAGCTTGGACGATAAGCTCACCGGTGCTGCACAGAAGCAGAAGGAGGCCCACAAGAAAGAAATGTCTCGCTCTATTGCTATGCTCTGGGAATAACGTTGGGGAGTGCTGTTTGTATCTGGTGTGGGACTTCGTCGACAAATTTGGAACGCGAATAAACCGCCAGCAGCTAAACGCTTGGTTTTGCTCTCTACCATCGTTTTTTTTTCATGCGTTTTGTCGAATATGTTCATTCGTGCAGACTAACTGCAATTCATAAGTAAACTGCAAAGAAAATGAAGACCAGTAGTTTTAAGTTAATTCTTCCACATCTCGGCAATGCGTACAGTTTCCAGCAATTTTGGCATCGCAACGAGTATGTTAAACGAAAGAAGCATGTTGGTTTTGTGCCTTGTGTCCTTACGATTAGAGCAAGACTAAGTATGGTACTTGTACACCGACATTTTAAGAAACATATATACATTTGGAAACGGAATTTTACATGGGCAAGTACATGTCAACAGACGCATGAATAGCATCTAGCGGCTGCTAACACCGTCTGGTAGTTACAGACCCCATTCCGTCATGGTGCAGACTCTACCGTGTAGGCTCCGAACGCCTGAAATGTGCTTTCATGACCCAGGGAGCACTCAAACACTGCAGCACCTGGGACACCGTCGCCTAGGCGTTCGACACAAGCTCCTTCACTTTCCACAAAATGGTGAGGGAGTTCCTCGGCATCCTGGAGCTTTCCTGTACGATATATTTGTCATTGAAGAATGCAGACACTAGACGATGAAGAATCTGACGACCAAAAACCGCCCTTCGAGAAGTATTCCTATGCTCGATACGCATGCGATGTGACCTTTAGAACTCGAGTCGACCTTATGGCAACCACAGGAAGCCAACACTTATTGTAGTGGCAAACCCAGCTTGTACGGATACAAGGTTGAAGTATCAGCGTTACCAAGGATATCTGTTGCCAAGGATATCAAGGCCTCTCTGATCAGTTTTCGAGGAAAGGTTGAAACAACTTGGCGTTGACATCCAAGCGGCGAAGAAGAGGAAGAGGGAACAATACCGAATCAACCGTAAAGCGCGTCTTCAGCATAGAGTGAGAGTGCCTCGACGCAGGACCAATGTCGAAAGCCCTTGCAGCACCGAACACAGTTCCCTTGATTTGTGATTGTCATTGTATGCTACATTACGCCAGTCGATACGCCGTACATGTACCTGCAATGAGTAAATGCGTAGAACAGTTGTCGAAATACGAATTCGCTGCACGCTTTGTAATACAAGTTTTCCTCATCCAAATGCAGTGTGCATGATACTATACGCGTCTAAAAATGCAACGCGGATACTTAGCTGCATCATGAACGTGTCTAGTTGCGTACTTTGTAACTGCTTTCTAGGTCTAGTGCGTATGGAGTTATCTGGGAACTAATCGTGATTTTTCCTGCACATCAGCTGACAATAGGATATTAGCACAGACACTTTGGGGCAAACATGAACATTGATATCTTCACGTAGCTCGCATCTAGCTACGTGTCGGTACGCCATTGAAATGGTGTGAATCCGGGAGTGGTGTGATGGATCGATCGTTGATGTAGAGCGAAGAATCGCGAATGAATCTTCCAAGCAGTGTGCTATGTGTAGCGGAGGGAGATACCTCTCTCTAACTAGTAGCAAAAGCTCTATATAGGGAATTGCTAGTGGGGAAGCGAAAGACTTCTCCCCCACGTAGACGAGCTGCTTACCGGAAAAACCGCTCTTCATTTTCAGCCAAAAGACCCACCCAATCTAAGACAGCAGAATCACCCCCCTCCAATTCGACGAATAGGGGCATCCGAGAACCAATACAACTAAAAATGCAGCTTCTGGTGTGCCATTGAATAGCATTGGGTGGGCAGGATTGTTTTCTCAGGTATATTTGCCTTTGGGGGTGTAACAGCATACACGAGATGTTTTATGGGTGATCTGGGAGCAGCTTTTGTTTCTCCGTGACAGTTAATAGGAATGACTCTGCATAAACTCGCCGAGGAGAACCAGGAAATGATGCTGCATTAGTATCTCGCCAAGATAAAGGATACCGAGACACAGGATAATAAAATGGCTGCCTAGTAGAACCGCTTAAGTGACTGGACTTCGATCGAAACGAGATTGGGCCTGTCGCCACATATTTGATCTGTACGAATGAATGTCAATCCAATACTGCGATCAACATGTTTTACTGTCGCTTACTATGTAGGACGATGCTGCAAGAAACAAACAAATACGGAGGCTCACAAATCCCCAAAAATGTCATCAACCAGCAAACACCAAAAAATATTCGTATACTTCGAGGCCGAGGCAATATATTTCTACGCCGTCGTGAACACCAGATGCTTGTCTACTACTTCGAAGTTTGTGTCATTGCAGCTACGCTGCCGTCCAAACAAAACAACTTGCATGACTTGATCATGAACACTTATATTACAATGCTGAACCTAGTGAATAGCTAGATATGAAGCGGTTGCCATAATTTCACCTAAACCAGGGTCGCTTCTCTAATCATCCTGTGCATCTCCAATCTTCTTCTCAAGCTGCGCTATGACGTTACGGAAGAGTGGGTCGAAGAAACTCCTCCACGTCATGTATGGAATTTGTTTGTCCATATCGTTCGGGTCGGAGGTGTGGATTCGGACATCTCTTCCCTGACGGAAATCGTACCACCTGCACCCGAGATATTGGCACAAGTTGCGATATCCCCAGCGATATCGTGCCCGAGGGAAAATCTCCACGACCAAGGTCTTAGGTCGGGTCCACATAACATTGACCATGCCAGCGCCATGCATGCCAATAACGACGTCACTGTCGAGCATAACGCGTATTTGGTCGTGTATAGCCATATTCACGAATTCAAGCGCCTGAAACTCGCACTCGCCGAATCGATACGCATCTTTGTAGTCCTCGCGCATGAGACGCAGTACCTCCTCCTCATTTTGCCAGACGCGCTGCACTCGACGACCACCGTAAGGTCGTCGTGAAATAACAGTGACCAGACACCGTCGCGGATCGGTCTTTGCATCACGAGGCATCACGAACATACTTTTCAGCGCAAGATCCCTAAAATCAGAGATCATAGCATTGGCGTAGCACGGTTGATGGTCATCTAGGTGGCTCATGAGCGGTCCTGACGTCTCATACGGAGCTAGAATTGCCGAATCGAAATGCACAACACGGTTCTGGAACATCTCTCCCCCTGCAACAGGCTTCTCTGGGCCCAAAATTGCGTACCGCAGCTCATCAATCGACGTCGGCAATGCACGATCGAGTGTTACAAGCTGTGTAGAATTTCTTTCCCAACCGACAACGTTCATCATGATCCATGCATTCAATATACCCGAGATCTGGAAAAACGGGTTATGGTCATCTTTCCGTACCAAAACAACTGCACGTGTCAAATTCACCGTGTCGTTATTCAAACCCACAACACTGTCGCTCATAACCAACTGGAGAGATAAGCAATTCCCTTCTTTACGACCAGGTCCACCGACAAAAGGTCCTGCCAAATATTCGGCACCTTGTGGTCCTCATCTTGTGGTTTGCCACATGTACAAAACGACGAGTTCCGCATGTACTTAAACCTCGGGGCATGACCCCGCCGTCATCAGCTAAATTCTGAATATCATGCGCCACTTTCGCACTCCGCAAATCCAACGTAAAATTATCCAGCTTGGTAGCTCTGAGACCGGCTCGGTAAAAAGTGTTGCTGTTGATTGGCATGATGGCGTGCTGTTTTCCGGCCCATGATCATGGCCATCTTTTCTAGGTGCACATTGTCCATGCTACTAAACCTTTTTAAATTACAATGGCCTTGTGTATTCATTTCCGAATTTGACTTGCATTGTCAACACCAAGAGCCAAGAACCTAGGAACTATAGCTTGAGATGCAATGTGTCAAGAGCCTGATCGTCATCGTTGCTGTCGCCATGCTGGGTGTGGCTCAAGTCAACGCTAACGTCCGCAAGCATCTAAACCAAAGCAAATCCCCGTACTTCCACGAAGGCCTACAGCTCTGATACAAGCAACCACCGAGAGTAGGCTTGTCCTGGATAAATTGATCGATCCGGGAAGGTTTTCACCATGATGTAGCGTTGCAACGAGATAAGGCGGAGTACCGCCAATAATGAGCAATGCGAGAACGCAACTACAGGACTGTCGATTGCTTCTCAGTACTGATACTTCCTCGTGCGGTCTCAGACGGAATAGCCTCGCTCCAGGTGGTGATGGCAACAACGACAGAGTTACCTACCACTCGCTGCATGCCATGAGAACACTAATAGGCAATGTATTGAAAATAAATAGAGATTGCCAACATTTTGCAACCACCGCGGCAATTCCTTGACAGAACCATTGCCTGCATCACCTCCATTAAATATTTCCGCTGCAGCTCCGGCGTCTCCGTGCAACTAGTGATCCACCTGGCATACCAAAAGCAAGAACGTGGTAACTTCGCTGACGAACTGAGACCACTGCCAGCGCCAAATTGACGGATATGTCAGGTGCAGCCATCACTGATGAGAAGAAAAAGAAGAAGCTTCTGCTCGCTGCTGGCAATGTGCACGTGTACCGCCCATGGCGTTAGACCATCGCATCCTGAGTGTGAAGTTGTTGGTTCAGTCGACCGAGCGCGTGCCGTTTTTGTGGATCCCGTAATGGCTAGAGCGAGTCGGTGGCTCATCTCGACGAACCACCTAATGAACGAGCTGTTTGACGGCTGGCGCTGTGGAGAAGTCATGGACAGTGCCTACAGTGTCAAGGACCAGTCCATTCAGTTCAATATTGCCTATCACACCTGGAGAGAGACTCATTGATATGCAACAGCTCTTTTGGACAGTCGGTGGATGTACCAAGCAATAGGCCAAAAAACAGCATTTGAATTCCTCAACAACGTGGTAGGAACTAGGCACCAGGTCTCTGCATATTCTATAAGCGCTCTCAGAAAATAGACCCGAATAGATACAGCGTTCAAACAATTCCATTCAAAGTCGAAATTGTGTCTTTCCGTGTGTAGCAGTGTAGTCAAGGCCTACAAACCGGGCCATTTAGGCAAGTTCTCCGTGAGTTCCTCCTCCTCCGTTACACGTTCAGTCTTAAATAATTCGATGAACTGGAACATCATTGAGAGAGCGACCAAATACACAACCACAACGGCAAAAGGACGTTAATCACAGATATGACTCTCAGCAAGCAGGGCCATGCATTCACCTGTTGGTCCATCATGCGCGGCTTAGGTGCAGAGAAGCGGATATACTCGTCGAAGATTGAGCTGAAAGCCCAGCGCTGCACTTTGCGTAATGACCCGACCAAACAACCCGTCCGATGCTACAGTGGCCCGACAATATTTCCAGTTAATCCTTTAGGCATTTCACATGACATCTCAATGAAGTATGAACATAATCCAACACACCTTCCCTTTGTTGCAGTGAATCAACATGGGGTGGTTACGCTTATCCAACACCGCTTTGAGCGCCGCCACGATGCCATCCTCAGGGATGTCCACGAAAGGCTCCTGTGTATATCGTCATATAAATATCATATAAGAAAATGTCATATCATTTTATATGCAACTAGCCCAAAACTGACCTTATTCCCGGGCACACCGAATTGCAGCAGCTTGATGTCATGCATGCGGTTAAACTCCGTATTCGCCAGCGGATAGTCCTCCAGCACTAACGTCAGAATGGACTTAAGCTGCAGTGACTTTTTAGAACGCGAAGTTCTTCTTCTTGGGGAATCCACCTATGTCGGTCATACCAAATAAGTTATAACGGTCATAACTCTCAGAATACTACTTCAGAATACTACGCACTGCGGTAAAGCCCTTCTCGATCATAGCGAAATTCTCCGGCGGGATGAGCTCCTCATACTCGGCATCCTCCTCCTCCACCGCCTTGACTCGCGCCGGGTCCCCTGCCAACACCACCGACGACGGCGACAGTGTCGCCATCATGTATGTTTTGTCAAAACGCACTTAATGGAGACGCCTAAAATGGTGCGGCTTACCTATTCATACTTCAGTATAAATTGATACTGTACTTAGAGCTAAAAAAAGTGGCAAACATAATTTGTACCTGTCGAAAAGCAAAAAATACATAGATCGCAAAAAAGGTAAGTTACAGAATCGAAAACAAAAAGTACATATATATTGGCCATTTAATTGGCTTCGGTTTTGGTATATTCGTTGAGAAGAGTATAGGTAAAATTCTCCTCGCAGCCGAGCGACAAAAAGAATAATGAAACCGGAGGAGGTGTCAGGATTCAACAGGAACTGCAACTAGGGTGTTTGGTCAGGGACCGCGTTCGCCGTTGCGGTTAACCCCAACAAATTTGGTTCTTAAAAGAAACCAAAGCCATTTCTGCATCATCACTTTCTGTGCGAGGTTTGTCCGGTTTGTCTTTGTAGGTGAGTGTTGCGTTCCTTATAATATATGTGTAACTGTAACTATTTTGAGCCATCAGTTCTTTAATTGAAGGATTTTGTCCCTAAGGAAAAACTTTATTTGTGCCATGTTATAAAGTACACGTTTAAGACCTCGATTTCGTGCCCTCCAGAAACCTTTGACAAGACAATGTCAGCATCACTCATAGAACTGATAGAGAACTTTGCGTATATAACTTCAGCTATTGCCATCTATCGCAATTGATGCTAAGCTAGCTCGCTAAAACCTGGTCCTATGTGTTTATCCTTAAACTTCAGTTGTTGGGGTTAATCAGGCAACAATCATGAATAAGATGAAATATTCGTTGGCAGTTGATTAGCATGCGCATGATGTATCTGACCAACATAATATAGCGAGATAAAGAGTGACGCATGGCTACCCAGGACAGGCCCTGAAGTGAATGAACCGATATTGGACCCCAGAAATTGCGTCGACGCGATACTGAGCACGTGGGACTGAGAAAACTGATTGGTATCGACGCTGCGGAAAAAATGCAGTTGATAATCCCCTGTTCCAGGATTCCACATGAGAATGAACTGCTTGTGCCTGTCGACCCAATTACTCGTGTCGCGGTAATAAAACCTAGTGAAATTCTCCCAACACACACAATATCTCTTTCCGTACGTAGAACCTAGGGCTCATAAAGTGCACGATGTGCTTGATCGCTGTGATGTGCTTCACCGATCCGCAATCACCGTCATTCAATCAAATAAATTCAAAAAGTCTCCTGTTTTCGACAAGTCGCCACGAATCGGCCACTTCTCCATCATCACCTCTAACGGCGTAGTTTTGTTTTGTAAGACATTTCTGGCAACGTCAGGTCAATTCTGGCCGAAAAGTGAAGCATGATAGTTCATTATGATAGTTCATTATGATGTGCGTTGTGTCGTACTGGGAACGAAGTGATGTGAAGGTATTCGGTCACGACCACAAGCAAATGGAGGAAGACGACGTCGCTGCGCACTACTTCGTGACAGGAGGAAGTTTAAGGGATTTCCTTACTAACAGCGTTCCGCGGGCAAGTATACGACATGATGGTCCATCACTGTTTTGCGAAGAAGCCCGAAGTGTTCAATATTGCGGTTGAGTTGGTGATGGAAAAGGTTAGAATGTTGAAGATGAGGCTACCTCAGCCATCACCTACGAATGATGTCGAAGGAGGGGATATTAATGTGGAAAGAGTCGAGACGACGAACGGGCACACAGTAAGCACGGAACTTAGTGAGTTGGTAGGCTACGACCAGAGGATTCCACAAGCGCTGGAAGTCGTGCGGTTTACGAAACTTGACGGGATTCCTATGAACCTGAGCGCTGAATGGACTTATTACCGGCCGAAATCAAGCATTTTTGCGCTGGACGCGTTCATCATTGCTGCTACAAGGAATGACCAGAGCACTGAAGTAAAGTGCTACGGATTGCACATGGCGATCGAAAAGAACCCCGGCATGGAAAAAGCAGGCATGAACAAGTTTTTGAGCTGGATCAAAGCTCGTCAGTACACGTTTGAGTGCGTGTTTGTGATCCCACCGGAATTAGAGAGTATCTACAAGTGACAAGCGATTAGGATTCTGGACGATGAAGAGTTCAAGTACCCAGCAGAGCTACACACAACGCGCCAGGTGGTTCTACCAGCCGATCCTTACGAAGCGCATTGCACAAGGCGATAGCAATGTCAGCGTGTTTTCGGTGCGTCTTCCGTTGGAAGCCTCTACATGAGTGCTGAACCAGATGCGACATGATGGTTTTCTCGATATGTCCTTTTTTTGCAGTTAGGAAACCTACCAATCCACGCTTGCACCTCATGTCAATCCTTGATCACTTCGTTGACTAGGACACTAGTTGTTGTCCACACAGAAACGATGCTGACAACTTTTGATAGAGTTTTTGTCACATGGTCTATTATCTCTCTCGATATTTGCTTTGACCAAGAATAACGATAGGCGCAATTCTACGGAACAAGTCGCAAGTATGTATTAATCTATAAAGAACAACCAGAAATTGAGTTGGTGAATAAACCTACGATACAGTACGGTCGTCCTTCCTCAGAGCCAAGTGGTGTCACTTCGGAATGCGTAGCGTACAGATGAATGCTTTGCAAGACTGGTGGTACCCTGATCACCGCAGGATCCAAGCGGAACTCATTCTTCTTGTCAAGCAGTGCGATGTAGCACACTCGTAATCCCGCACTCACGAATGGCTGCGCGAGCTTCCAGAGAATCGCGGCATCGCACTTGTGTGTGGTGGCCTTTGTCAACTGCAACATGCAAAACTCCACTTGATTGTCACAGCGAGTCCATTTCGCAACAGAATCGATTTTTCGCACAAACTGGTTTCGGGGAGCCAGTAATCCATCTCGGAAGGGTCTTTGGCCCAGCGCTCCATGACTTGTACGCATTCCTTTGTGCTGGCACCTTCTCGTTTGACCTTTGTAAACGCAGGCCAGTCCATTGAACCTTGCTGAATATTTGCTTGGGCGTTCCTCCTCCGATCTATGTTGTCATACGTCATCCAATGAATTTGTATTACTCGTCCATTACGCACTAGTGCATGGAAGTATCCTTCAAACGCCATACCTTCGAGGCGAGCATCGTTCATCCCTTGTGCAATGCGTATCAGTTTTTTAAAAAGTCGGATTGCATCATGTATGCCAAGCGCTGTAGCACGTATCTTGAGGTTATAGAGCACGTCCAGTAGCGTGTACTCACGTAGTGTCTCCTGTTGTTGTCATCCTTCACTCCCTGCATGTGGATGCTGTCAAGTTGTGCATTGGAAGCAAGTCTGATCATCGTGAGCAGATTTTTCACGTCCGTAGGGCTTGCGATACTGCTCACCGCTCTCACAATACTTTTGACTCTTACATCATCATTATCAAGAAAAGCTCTCAAATTTCCCCTGCCATGAAGTAGTGCGCAGCGACGTCGTCTTCCTCCATTTGTTTGTGGTGGTGGCCGAACACCTCCAAACCATTCGTTCCCAAAACGGCACAACGCACGTCGTCATGAACTGTATTGCTTCGTTTTTCGGCCAGAATTGACCTGATGTTGCCAGAAAATCATAAACGTTGAGCTGTAACACTGGTACGTGGCAGAGGAATGAGGCCGAAGTCCAAGAGCAGTAATCCAGTTACGATAGGGTACTCTCTGAGCGAGGCGAGGTGGTCCAAGGCGAGGACCCGTAGCGAGGCTTGAATGATGTGAGCCAATGAAGGCAAATTGGAAAGTGATATGGAATTGGTTAGGGGTCTGAGAGTCCTGGTTCACTACGTTACCTACAGCTCTTGCTAGTCCAGTTCTCATATCTCTCGTGGATTTAAGTATAGTAGATTCGGTTGTGTCCTGCTAATGAATCTCCAATGGGCACGACCTTTGACATAAACGTGGTATGGGTCAAATCACCATACTGAAGACAAAATAAAGATGTTGATGAAAACCAAGTTGTTGATGCAATCGACCTTGGGGTGAGAGCAATATCTGGTTCCGATTGCTCTCACGTGCACGACATATCCCCTAACGGCAACAATCGTTTTTAGAAGGGTGACGTCATGCAATGACGTCGTTCTTGAAGTTTTGCATGGTGACACACTTCAACGTGTGTCGTTATGAACCACCCATTTATTCGATTTGGCTCTGCGTCATCCCGTCAAAGCAGAGCCAGCAGTCGAGAGGATCGGTCCCTGTATCCATCATTGCACTGTAGAGAGCTTCATAGGTCTTGTCTGCATGTTCTTTCCATTCATAGTACTTGCCGTCGTGATACAGAGAAGTCAAACTATCCCCTTTCCCACCACCAATACGACGGTATCACACAATTGGTCGATTGTAAGGCACAGCGACGTAGAAGCAGATCAAGACCAAGATGCAGCTCTTGCCTGTTCCTGGGCTCCCCATGAGAATGAACTGCTTGTGCAAGTCGATCCAAATATCCATGTCGCATGGTTTTTGATAAAAACCGTTGAAATTCTCCCAACACACAATATCTATTTTCATGCATATGGGGGAAGGCTATGGCCGTGTTAAATTAATACTTGCCACTCTGTGGCCGGACTTCTCGACTGTTGACTACGTGTACAATGATACTAGCTGCCGAAAAGAACTATGACGAGGTGACGTGGTCGGGTTACGGTTGAGAGGCGGCACTCGAAGGCGACCATGACTGTCGGAGAAGCTGCGCAGATGGTCAGCAATACAAAGACCTAAACGAGATTGGCCTGGAAACAGGCGGAGGCATTGTTGTCATTGTGTTCGTTCTGCCGCAGGAGCAGTGCGCAGCAGAGACCGGACATGCGCGCCAAAGACAGCGTAGAGTTGGAAAATAGCTCGGGTGGCAGATAAGGGTTCTTGATCTTCAGATTGGTGTTTGTTGCGCGTTGTCCAAATAACGTGTAGGGCCACGCTCTTGAGTATCATCCAAAGCGATGGGAGTTCGGACAAGAAGGCACGAAGACTAGCAGTCCACACTGGTTCAGTAAGTACGCAAAGAAGAGTCCAGGAGATAGGATTCTCCATGAGCGTATTCCAGTTACCACTGGCAAAAGTCCACAGCTCACGTGCACAAGAGCAATCGAAAAATAGATGCCGTTCTGTCTCCACATCAGTGCAGTTCGGATATCCGCACTCTAAGGTGTGGGGGTTCACACGTTGTAGAAAGAAGAAACGCGATCGCGTTGGTAGTAGTTTCCAACTTAATCGGCATTGTAAATCAGCATACACCGGCATGACAACCTGGCGGAGATCCTTCAATGAGCTCAGCGACACTTGCAACGTCTCGACCGACACTTCCTCACTCAAATAAGAGAGCGAGTGTTCGCGTAAACTGAAAGTCCGACTGGGATACATGTGCCGGAGGTCTTGTTTGCTAAGGTATGGAAATGTGGTTGTCGAGGACTCGGATGTGATGCCAATAGCCGTGACAGAGACACCACGGAGAACTGGGCCATGAAATCGTCCCAACCCGGATATGATCTAGAATACCATGCGAGTAAGATCAATGTAGAACCTTCGTAGCTGTCGGATACGAACGCGGAGACGCCATATCGGTAGTACGAGGAGGAAATGGGCCAGAAGATCTGCCTCCAACGGCCAGTCTGAAGTGAAAAAGTCCAAAAAGACACCGACATCCAGTTTCCTCCACAAAGGCTTCCCGAAAATCACGAGTTCTGCCAGCCTCCTGCAAGAGAGAACTTTGCTTACCATTCAGCATGGGGACTTGTAGGATAGGATGAGTGCTGTGCCATACATTAGCTCGTAAAGAGAAGCTTACCGAACAACCAAATTGCCTGGGTCGTGTATCAATAACATCGGTAAGCATGAACAAACACACCAAAGTATTGCCACCACCGTGAGAGCTTCTGGAAAGCAACAACACTAGAACGGTGGGAAAACCGGGACACCAGGAGTTCAAAAGGCGTAAGCCCGAGCTCAGGAGGTAGGACGGAGACGAGTAACGTATAGCAAATTACGCGCCACTGTTCCTTCTCATCGAGCCAGTAGAGTTGCTGAAGCAGCCGTATGCGTTGCGACTTGACACAAGTAGCAATATTTGGGATTTGGATACCCCCACGGTTGAACGGCGCAATAGATATATAACACTTCACTCACTTTACAGGCCCGCTGGTTTGATGACGCCTCGCGACATTCACGCTCCACGCACTGCCGAGCTTGGGATTTACCTTTTTACTGTCTCTTTCCTATTTACGACAAATGTATGGACACATTTTGCGTCATCACTGATAGCATACTTGGCTTGAACTAATCCACCACAGCTGAATCCTTTTGCTCGTCAAGCTACCACCAATTGCGATTGCAAACCTTCTCCTCTGGTCTTCATTCTCAATTTCGGCTCGTGGTCTAACAGCAAGCCCACTAAGAACCAGGATCTGAAGAACAAAGTAACCTTACATCACGATGCAGCTCATCAAGGGACTTGTCATTGTTGTCGTGCTGTGTGTGACTCAGGTCAGCTCTGCTGTCAATGCTGTCAATGAGAATCGTGGCATATACAACCGTGGCAGCCCACCTGATACCGGCAGTACTGCCGGCGAAGCTATTATAACCCCTACCCCGGAATAATTTGAGGACGAGTCAAACGCTGTCGCCCAAGAACTTACGCAAACATATAGGGATAGCAGTGAACAAATTGACGCTGCTGATGCTTCGACTGTAATATTTGTGTAATTGTCAATCCATTCGGATGCTTGTTATGTAATGAAATGCAGAACTAGTTAAAAGAGCGTCACGCTCTTGATGAACGAAGGCAACTACACCAGAACTTCTCACACAAAGCTCACTTGTTATTCACTGGGTAAATTCGAGACTGAGGTTCAGTCTCGGAACCCAAAGCTATCCTACTTATATGTACTACTGGTGGCAATTCCTTGATACTTTCCATAGCCGTACAGTCCCAATACTCAAAGGACACGACTCGTATGCCTCAGACCTTGTCGGGCGCCAGCCAGTTTGTCAATGCAGTAACTTCATTCGCATTTCAACACTATCGACTTGGCAATCCACAACCACGTCCGGAGTTGAACTATTTAGATTACTATCGATTACTCCTAGCTCTTCCTGACAATACTGCCCCGCTTGCTGTCTTTTGGAGTTTCTGACACTGAGATCGCTGTTGGTCTCATATTCCTACACATGCATTCTGCTCCTTGTTCTTCCATCTGCTGCGACCAACCACTACAAACCTTGGTCTCAAGTTGCACTCCCGTCGTCTCCCATGAGGTGTACAAACTGCTGCATGGAGTGGCATTTTAACACCGCAGTGTGACTTCGCCAGCGCAAATTTGATAATGACGACTCGTACAGTCACCTACTACATGTACCTATCGGCGTATCCTTCGTCGAGGAGACCTGCTAGAAAAGCTCGACTTGACTAGCGTTATAGGCCTACGAGTTGACGAGGCGGCGTGCTTACGAAGTGAGTGTGTCGGCTCTAGAAAACTCCTAAGGAGATCACAACAGTGGCCGACTTTGACCGATTTTTTCACCAAAGTTTGCGCTGACGTACAACCACTGCTTCGTCCTAGAATCCTGTTCCGGAGCATTTTTCATCTGTATCGGCAATTGAGCGAAGTATTTCGTCAAGTTCTCCCACATCCCAACGTGGGAGGGATGCATGCAGCAGCCCCAACTGCAGCCCCACCGTGTTACGGGGTTTTGCTGGATGATGCCGCCGAGGGACATCACGTGCGATTTTTCCCGAATCTGCGGTCTCAAGACTGGATCTCCCTTCTCCAACCGATGATCCAGTTAGAACAGCATCCGATGATGCACCTAGGACGCCCACAACGAATGCTCCATCAAACACTCGTGAAAGTGATGTGGCTACGTCGCTGCCTCTTACCAGTGGTTCATGACGTTATGCTTCGGTTTTTCTTTGGAGATCTTACGGTGGGATCACGACTTTATTTTTTGCGGGCCCTGAATCCAACGATTCAGCTGTGCGTTCGACCCACGTGTGATGCGATTGAAACTGTGACGCATTGCTTCTTCACATGCCCGTCATTGACGATGATGTAGCGACAACTATGGACCCCTTGAGACAACGTCTTTGTGGTTGCTTTGGAGTGGAGACTTCTCCTGTTCCCAGACCCACACGACCTCTGGGTTGGGTGGAGGCATCATCAAGAAGTGATCCCCCTCCTGTGGCGAATATTCATCGCGATTGTGTCCCATGCTACATGGCGACTTCATAATAGCCTTCATTTCCATGAAACCCCAGCCGATTCTCTGAATATCTCCAGTATGAAGGACTCTTTTCGAAGACATTGCCACTTTATTTGCCAGCATTCCGAAGAATTTCATGTGGATGGCGCTGAACTAACACTAGTTCTCCGCCGCCTCATATTTGACGAGCCTACCAACATATCCGTATCAACACCCAATCAGCATATTTGGACTCCACGTCAATAGACTTGGGACAACTCCCCGTAGAATCTAGCCTACCGACGAGAAATCCACATAACTAGTTAATCAACTCATTTTCTTCTTTGTACATGTATCAGTATCCCACCAATTGCTGTCACTTTCTACGTCGTGTTGTCGCGCTCGGTGCACTCGTGCTGAGCACGTGCAAGCTCATTTCAACCATTTCATCCCAAATCCAAGTAAGATCAAGAAATGTTTGGCTAAGAATACAGGACTCGCAAAAATTGGCCGATTGGAAGCTGCTGCAAGTTTCCACCATTACGCATCATCTGAGCACGTATGCCACGTGACATGAATCATTTCCAGATGTGGACACATTCGGATCAAACTGTACTTTTAGCGAGCTCAGTCACCATTGCATCTCCTCCGACAAAACTTCAATGAGTTTCGATAGCGTCCTCCGTCCCCCAACTGTCAATGGCTCAGCGACAACGTTATATCTGACGTGATGTAACGTTTCGAGTCGATCGCGTTACCGTTGACACTTGCTATGTAGAACCCCATTCCAGTAATCTTTTAGCAAACATGCAGTCCAAGCCCCAATATCGCAACGAAGGACGGGTGTCAATTGACGTTAAAGGAAGGGGCAAACCAACACGTCACGAACGGAACCGCATCTACTAGGCTCGGTACAAGCTGAAGCAAAAAGCGAAGGAGAAGGACTTAAGGCTCAACATTCAAATACTGAGGGAAGACGTTGAGCGGCTCGAGAACCAGCGCTCCGCTCTCTCCTGCAGCCCGTTGGCCAATTTGACGGTCTGAAATATCGCGACCGAGTATTTTCGCCTCTTTCATCATGGTTTTAATAAACCCGAGCTCTCTTGCAACGCAGGGATCGTGTGTCGTTACGAATCACTCAGCCATTTCGTTTTCCTCCAACAAACAGTGACACCGGACGTGGTTGTTGAAACTGGCAGCAGGATCAAAGCTATGCTGGAAAGTTGGACGATGGCTTCCCTCTATTTCGACGACATGGACTGCCAGTTGTTGCGTCTAGAAAATGGTCCAGGAGAGACGCAAGTTGGCATCACGAAAAACAGAATTGGGATCACTCTCTAAACACTGCGTCATGTGTTTCCGCATCTGTTTGAGGAAGGTAAATTGACGCCTCTCGGTGAAAAGATGATCGGGCAACAACTCTACATATCCTGTAGCGTGTACCTCGAGTGGGACTCTTCGAGAGGTAGAGTCATGAGCGTGAAGTATACCACAGACATGATGACACCGCTGTTAGAGTTACTGGGCAGCATGGAAGACATCTGCCACGTTTTTGACAACGCCTCTATCACTCCCGACAGCAAAATGGTGGGCTTACAATTGACTTAAGGTATAATTTCTTCGCTGCGCTTTGAAGTCAGTCCATTCTACATCGTCACCCCAAGAGCTCGAGTTTGTCAAGAAGCCAGAGCTGTGCCTCACTTCAGCCGGCAAATTGCAGTATGAAATGAAGTAGAGGGTAAGTCTATCATTTCAAGATCGGTGTTGGAAGTAGATCAGGCGAAGCCAGTAATAGTGATGGTCTTCGGAGCCACTTCACAATCGATAAGGATCAAACACGGACATTATATCTCAGAATTGTCTTTCAGAATCATCCAACGGTGCGCGTTGACAACACACTCCGGGCGGGGTTGACATGCAAAAGAGGGCGTCCGGATACTCTCCTCGACAAACACGAGTAATGAGCACGCAAACAGCGCCAGAAAGGCAGCGCCCCAGTAGTGTCGCTTTGGGTATTCACGACCACAATGTTTTCTTGGGTTCTTCACCACCTCCGCCGTGTAGTACAGCTGTAGACAGAGCACGAGATTGACGCCGGTGCGTATGAAGAAGTCTAGCATGGACAGGACGCGCAAAGATTTCAGAATGTTGTAGATGACGGCTGTCTATACAGGGTCTGCGGTCACACTTGCGATCTCTTCGAGTCATCCAGCCGGGAACACTTCGAGATTGATAGCAAGTTTCGTGTGGTCAAATGTAAACGAAGAGAATCAGTAGAGCAGCATAACGGTGGAAAACCCAACGGCAACGAGGAAGCTGAATCTACATCACGATAAAACACCCACAGCGACGAAGTGAGGTTGAGAGCAAATAGAGCAAAGTAAATCGTGTGCGTACAGGGTGTCGATGAGGTTTTCAGCCAGTCGCATATTATGTGCAGGAAGGAACATCATCATCGCGCATGCGAGCGCATTGCAAACAATAGTAGTTGTTAACGCTATGACCACGCCGAGCGGGGCATCCGACTCCAATGTTTGATATAGCGAAATTGCTTGGACAGTCAACTCGATCGCTTTCATCCAGAGTTTCTATGACAGCGGTCGTGAGATCGATGAATAATGATTATCGTGATGCAGCAATGCGTATGTCTCTGCGCGCCTTGCCGTCGCGACGAGCTAAAGAAATAGCTAGGTTCACCGCGGATATACCAGGCTTGTGCTCAGATTTCTTTTTTTGCCTCGAAACGTTTTCTCGAACAGTGCCCGTACGAACTCACCAGACTGCAGACGTGAGTTGACTCGTGTGGATTTTGTTAGTCTGATGATCTTAAGCAATACATAGCCGTAGCCGGTAGAGATAATCATAGATTTCAGCGTGGCAAGCGCTACCATTGCCGGTGGTGGATCCACGAGCTGCCAAAGTACCCCGTTGTCGAAACTCTCAGTGTTCATTGTGCGATTCACTGTGTCGTTGGGAACGATGTTTAGAGTGACAAACTAGGCCATCCACACTAGGCAGACCACCGCGATTACAGCGAGGATGACTCGTAAATGAACGAGATGTGGTCCCGGTCTCGCACTCTGACAAAAATTGTCGCGAGTCTTCAGTAACTTTCGAATAGATGCAGGGCTTTTGACATGACGCTGTTTCACTTTTGGCAATACCACGACGGAGCAATCGCCATCTACAGTGGGTCCGAAAATTTCACGCTCTAATCCGTTGTCTTCCGCCAGCTTCGGCAGAATCACAGGATTGCCCATGGGCATAATCTAACATATATTTTGAGGTTTTCGACAGCATTTTGCTTTGCGATACTATCGATACCGCGATATTGCTGTAGACGAACGTTGTCGCGCCATGACATGCACTGCAGAGATAACTAGTCCAGCTGGCAAATACTAGTAGTAGATCCGTTAGTTGTCGAACGATAACACAATACTTATGACTTCAAGCACCAGTAAACGCATACACATCGGAATGTATAACCCAAAATCCGACTTCGTCTTCCTCTTCAACGAGCATCCACCTACGCGTGATATGCTACCAGTCTCTACAGATATAACCAACCTCCTCTGTATGTGCATGTATGTCCACCGTCCCATCTACCCTGTAGGCTTACAGGATGTTGATGTTTTCACGCGGCGTGCGCATGGCGAGGGCGCCAGAAACCGTAGAGCGCGGTGTCTTTCTCTCGAGGTCGTCCAGCGCAGCCTTCTTCTTGCGCACCACCACGATGGCAGCGGCGGCCACCATACCCGCGGCACCACCCAAGCACAGCACAATGTACGGCGTGCTGTTGCTGCCCCCATCTTCGGACTTGTTCGTAACCTTCTGCACATCATCTTCCTTCGACGAGGCAGCAGGAGTCTGTCCGATCGACTGCGTTGTCTGCGTAGCGCTGTCAGTCGTTTGCTGCACACCAGCGTCCTGCACGCTCTCCGAATTCACCTTGCGAAGGTTGTTAACGCCAGCCTCGTTTTGTGAGACCGAGCCTGAAGCCGACGACTGCTTCGCGCTACCGTCCTGGTTTTGGTCAGTCTGGCCGGCAGATCCCGAAGTAGAAGCCGAAGACTGTTGCTGCTGCTCCTGCTGCTCCGGAGTCGGCGTCGGAGTCGGCGTCGGGGTCGGAGTGGGGTCGGCGTTGGTGTCGGCGTCGGGGAAGGAGTCGGCGCCGGCGTGGGGCTCGGGGTAGGCGCCGGCGTGGGGGCCGGGGTCGGAGCCGGAGTCGAACCGCCAGAGCCACCCGGGCAGAATGTCACGTCGAAGTCCGTGTCAATCGGGCACGTGTGCGTCTTGGTGTCGTCCTTGGGGAACTGGTAAGCGTCGCTACAGCCGTCCGACATGCAAGTCAGAGTCACACAACGGCCACCACCCGACGAGCGCGGAGCGATCTGCATGGGTTTATTGAAACCCACACCGCCAGTGTAGTCCTTGCATTCCTGAAGACTTCCACAGTAATCCGGCTGTATTCACAACATTAAAACGTTAGTCGCTTCGGACAGCAAAACATTGCGAACAGCAATAACGTACTCCGCTCTTGGGGCCCGTCGGAATGATACTAATGTCGAACCAAGCCATGCCACCTTCAGCCGAGAACTCAGCCACTGTTTCAAACAAGTCTCTAGTTAGCATAATTAATTGCACAAACAAAGTCACAAGTCTACTTACGCGTAGCTTGGGCACCAGTTCCCCACTTGAGCACGTGGGAAGCTGAACCGGTCGGAACGGAGACCTGAGTGCTGCCTCCAGCCGACACCTGCTGGGTGCTGAGACTGCCGCCCGACAAGTGCGCCAACGTCATGTCGTCCGAGCACTTGTTGTTCACGTAGATATTGAAGCCCTGCGCGACTCCATTGAGCAGAGCGAGCGCTGCCAAAGAGCGCGAAATCGTGCGCATGACCATCTTGACACTGGGAGTGTTTTAGCCGAAAAGTCTGAGCGCTGTACGCTTGTAAATCTCTGTGAGAAGCACGAGCGTGGTGGGAAATTCCTTAATGGAGACCCTGCTAAGGGGGACTCGCCTTTCCTGCTGGCCTTCCTACGCATTAGTCTACGCCACACCTATGCGAGGTCTCTCTTCCACGAACAAGCGACAACTGTGTCTTGGGACCCAGGTGGCAACGAATTAAACTAAAAGAGCCGGTCATTCACCCCGAATTAGCACCTAAAGCCAGTTCATCCAGTGATTAACAAACGTTTTGGTGCTCGAAGCCTTGTTTTAATGTAATTCGCCTGCATTTCTCTACACCTTGGGCGCCACTCACCGACAAATCTTGTGTGACCAGCAGCCACACAATTGCAATCGTGTAATTGCAGTTGATCTGAGAGCCTTCTGCGAGTGTTATGCTGCAAGGTACAAGTGCAAGGAGACAGGAAGCAGCAGTGTCACAGTGCTGAGACGTCTAAAATGTACCATAGATGATAACGTTGAGACCGTCCAAGTTGATGGCCCCAGCCTGAAGTCAGATTTGCGATGAAGATCGGTAAAATAAACGTGGGTTAAAAATGGTCTAGCTAAAATTACCCCTAAAACTGAGCTAAATAAGAGATGACCCATGAGTTCAGAACCTGATCCGAGGCTTTTGATTGGCTGATAAGTTGGCTGAAACTTCAAGTATTCAGACAACGTGGACAGACACAAAAGTTGTCAAGTTGCATGCCTGTTTGTGATTTCGACTCGACAGCTTCATACAAATGGAGAAATGACGAAGTTTTGTCATTTTCGACTGGTTTTCATTAGTTGTCAAGTGGATGAAATTGTGCTTTCTATCCAGAAAGAGCAGTCTGTTGGGGGAGGTCGGAAATCTCACTGTCTTCTGTAGCTCTCCAAGTATGTCATTTGGAAATTGTTGCAAGTTGCAACACTAAGACTCTCTATTCTGGTTACAGCTGATATTGGCCTTTCCGCGTGGAAAACTACATGTACCAGAATCATTGGTTGCGTCGTTACAGCTTGTTTTTGATGTTCGGGTGATTAACCACCACACAAGGCTTGACAGCCGGCGTCTTGCTGGAGAATCGCATTCGTGCCAGACGGTGGACTGAGACTCCAGTCTGGGAACATCAAAAACGCAACGTAACGCTGGAAAGGCGCGTGTATGCACTTGAACCTGGGCCTTCAACGTCCGTCCTTACGTCGCAACGGACGATGAGTCTGTCGTCGACAGATCAACACGCTCGAGCTGCAGCGGGTATTGTTACATGTACATGTCGCCAACCCCACTGAGAATATGCTGCTGCTAGGCACCGCAGCCGCTCGTGGCTCATAGGGAAAACAACGCGAAGAAAACCCGACAAGATTTTTAGAACTTCTGCCATGCTTCATTGCACGTCAAGTAGCTTAGATCTTATCTTTCTTGTTCAGTTCACAGGTAGATATTGTACGAGTAGTGTAAGTCAATGGTACCAGACAGACGCCCGCTGAAACGTTCGCGAATCAGTTGTATCCATCAAGGATTTCGACCCTGGTATGTGATCCGATATTTAATATCGGATGGTAGTCTACGGAGCCTTACAGGGCAACCGAGGGGTGAATTGGTGGCGGCTGCATCAACTATCGTTGGTTGATTAAAAATATTGATTTCAAAACGGTACACATTCCGTTGTTCAAATGAATTGCCATCGTCTGGACCACCTGGGTTTGGGACTGAATTTTGGACATCAGCGTTTTCATATTTCCCAAGACGCGATAACGTTCGTCTGCAGCAATATCGCGGTATCGATAGTATCGCAAAGCAAAATGCTGTCGAAAACCTCAAAATATATGTTAGATTATGCCCATGGGCAATCCTGTGATTCTGCCGAAGCTGGCGGAAGACAACGGATTAGAGCGTGAAATTTTCGGACCCACTGTAGATGGCGATTGCTCCGTCGTGGTATTGCCAAAAGTGAAACAGCGTCATGTCAAAAGCCCTGCATCTATTCGAAAGTTACTGAAGACTCGCGACAATTTTTGTCAGAGTGCGAGACCGGGACCACATCTCGTTCATTTACGAGTCATCCTCGCTGTAATCGCGGTGGTCTGCCTAGTGTGGATGGCCTAGTTTGTCACTCTAAACATCGTTCCCAACGACACAGTGAATCGCACAATGAACACTGAGAGTTTCGACAACGGGGTACTTTGGCAGCTCGTGGATCCACCACCGGCAATGGTAGCGCTTGCCACGCTGAAATCTATGATTATCTCTACCGGCTACGGCTATGTATTGCTTAAGATCATCAGACTAACAAAATCCACACGAGTCAACTCACGTCTGCAGTCTGGTGAGTTCGTACGGGCACTGTTCGAGAAAACGTTTCGAGGCAAAAAAGAAATCTGAGCACAAGCCTGGTATATCCGCGGTGAACCTAGCTATTTCTTTAGCTCGTCGCGACGGCAAGGCGCGCAGAGACATACGCATTGCTGCATCACGATAATCATTATTCATCGATCTCACGACCGCTGTCATAGAAACTCTGGATGAAAGCGATCGAGTTGACTGTCCAAGCAATTTCGCTATATCAAACATTGGAGTCGGATGCCCCGCTCGGCGTGGTCATAGCGTTAACAACTACTATTGTTTGCAATGCGCTCGCATGCGCGATGATGATGTTCCTTCCTGCACATAATATGCGACTGGCTGAAAACCTCATCGACACCCTGTACGCACACGATTTACTTTGCTCTATTTGCTCTCAACCTCACTTCGTCGCTGTGGGTGTTTTATCGTGATGTAGATTCAGCTTCCTCGTTGCCGTTGGGTTTTCCACCGTTATGCTGCTCTACTGATTCTCTTCGTTTACATTTGACCACACGAAACTTGCTATCAATCTCGAAGTGTTCCCTGAAAAACTTCGAGGCTGCACCAAGTTAAACCATTTGTACGGGCTTGACTGATTGGTTTGGCGTAACTTGTCGAAGAAACTGACATTTGAATTGACTGAATGAACAGATCTCTATGGTACACAAACACTGAGGTGCTACCATCGTGGATCAGCGAGTTCACCCTGCTCGAATTCTTGTAAGGCCCTGTCTCGATATTTAACATACCCCGATCTTTACCAAACTAATTCTTTATTGTGGTGTAGGCACCTGGACAGCAAGGAAACAACTCGTTTGACATCCGTACCAGACAACATCTTTGACAACAAGGAGGAACTGACCTATGTCTAGTTTGGAGGATTTAAATTCATACGAAGACTGCTTTCGTTCCAAGGTTTTACTCATCTCAAATCACTCACACTGGCCACACTTGTCTCGCTGGAGGAGCTACCGTCGTTCGACAGCTTGAGCAACCTCGAGCGTCTCGTTCTATCTGAGCTACCGTTGATCGACAGGCTATCAGTCCTCGCACCACTTACGAAGCTAAAATCATTTGCCGTTGCGGATCGAGGTGCGTGGTGCTGCAATGGGTTCCTCGGCATTTGCAACCTGATAGACCCAAGATGCGACGTGTACCCAATCTCGCGTACCCTGCGGCAGCCTGCTTAGCCTCAAATGAAATGGCGACATCAGAGACTCTAAAACTAGTGGCAACATTCTCTACGACTGCCTTGGGGCCTGGCGCGTTGGAGACCCCTCCAATGCCAGAGTCGATTGCATTCTGCAACGGAACCATGTACAAGCAGTGCATAGACCACATAGGTATTGAGTCAATGTGCTACAACACACGATTCATGGCTATTGGATGTACAACGACGTCATTTCCAGCTGAAGTGAGGCGAAGACAAATCGCTCAAGGTATGTGTGTGTGTGTGGGGGGTAATTCAGAAGTCGAAGCTTGGCTCGGTTGCAAGGGATAATTAACTAGAACTGTGTGAAGTCCTTGTAACAAAGTACTTGGTATCATTTAGTTGAACTTTCCCTTCTCTTCTCAATGAACTCGGCACCGTGCATGAGTAAATCTAGCTCCGCCCTATGTTCCCTCAGCTTGTTGCCCGACTGGAAAATGCAGATCCCGTATCTGCTGGAGGCTAACATCACTGTGCATTCCAATAGCTGATGTATGGTTTTGATGCTCGTGCCATGATTCCTGCTCATTCTCTACAAGCATATGTCGTGGTAGACAAGTGCGGACAAGCGTGGAATCGTTGAAGCGTCGATTAAAGAGGACAAACATGCCCAAAAGGACCCGTCTCCATGTCTTGACGGTGAGATACTCTGTGTCGCCACCCATCCTCCTGATAATGAAAATGTCAAGTTGACGCAGATCATACGGACAACCCCAATGTGTGGAGCAAGTTGGTAACGCGAAATTATCCTGTGAGCATTGTTACTGGGGATAGCCTTGGTGTCCAGAGCTTGCGGGCATCGAACGGCGGACAAGGGGAAAGCATGACAGACATGGCCGTGCAACGCAAAGCAAGAGGGCAGCTGCACGCAGCCATTCGTGCAGTGTCAGGACTTGGCTGAGATTTGCAGCTCGATGGCCATGCGTTGCAATTGAATGCACCACCAGACTGCGCTGCAGTGCTGGCGGTTATGACACTAGTATGCAAAGTTCAATATGTTGAAATTGCCCCCATAATCATGGCGTGCATTGCTGCATTTACAGATCGGAATCCACTTTGACAGCCTGACAGCAGATTGATTTGTGGACACCCCAAATGGCAACTTGGAACGGTTCAGTGCACTGGCTATGCATGCGCAAAGAACCCAGATGAGCCAATCCCGCATGGCTTTGCTGACACGCGCGCAGAATCGGGTGATCATACACTTTGCGACCAAAACGTGCATGCAAACTTCAACCTGAGCCAACTGCCGCTTTCTTCCTCAATGATCTATCATACGAACGGCAATTAGAGCAGGGAACGCAAGGCTCTAGTGTTCTTGATGACCAATTTGCAGTCTTCAACCCTTTTGTCGGCATGGGTCCTGACAGATAGCTTTCGCGAACGTTAGCTCACTGACATCATCTATGCACGTTATTGAAATCGAACAAAGTAATGTATGCTTCTTGCAGTTTGCAAGGGTGCAGCCAAAAGGTGATGCAAAAGAGCGCGGGAAGGGTTCAGCATAGCCCAGCCAAGTTAAAAGAGAGACTTGTTTCTACGCAGGCAGAACATCTGCCACGATTTGTATCTCTCTTCATAACCCTCCTTATAACAGTATTATAAGCTAACTAAACAATAACTGCTTAATAATTAAAAATGTAGTCGCATTTATTTAATGTGATTCCTGTAACATTACATGTTTCAGTTAAAATCAAATACTGGAGTCTTGGGGCGACAGGGCGCAGGGCTGGAAGAACTCACTTGGACCCGTTAAATCTACCCCTTCGACCTCATTCCGCGTCTTGCCGTCTCCTGCGCACTCCTTTTGCTGTCTCCGCCTCGCTACGTAGCGACTCACCTGCTACATGCGCATGCAAATGACGCCGACTTCCGCGCTGAGCGGCAACGAGCCTGTCGTGTACGCGCCGAAAGCGGGATTGTTCCGGCGCGACGAGGAGGATGCGTCAGCGCATCACGTCCATCCTCCAACTGACACCCCAGTTTTCCAACACCAACCCCAGTCTTGGACCGCTGATGTCTCGGCGGACATTAAGCCCGAGCAGCTGCGGCAACTAGCCGAAACGTCGCCCAAGATTGCCAAAAGAAGGACGTTTTTGTATGTCCCGAGGTTCACTGCGGCAAGCAGTTCCCGCGCTCTTTCGCTTTACGCAGACACATGCGCATCCACACTGGCACCAAGCCCTACGGCTGCGACTTCCAAGGCTGCTCGCAAAATTTAACACCTCGGGCAATCTCAGTCGCCACAAGCGCATCCACAGTGGCGAACGACCTTACCCGTGCGTGTTTGAGACGTGCGGCAAGCGTTTTAACACCAGTACCAAGCTCAAACGACACATGCGCATCCATTTCCCGGATGGACACAACTTGTTCCGGTGTATTGAGCCGCAATGCTCGTGGGCCTGCGACAACTACAAGGAGTACGTGCAACACCAGAAGTTGCACCTCAGCGTCACGGAAGGGTTTAACACAATCGACGAGAATGTCAACAGCAACGGCCAAGTGGCTAAACAACACGCCAGAGGTATCAAGTCGAACAGCGTCATGCCATCATCAATGGGAGTAACGGAGTCTCGCAACGTGGAGTTTCCCCAGCAAATTCAACCTGCCGGCGACGAGTACTACCAGCAAGATCGTAGTCGGTTGTATGGAGTCTCGAATGCACCGTTGATGCCGCACCGTGAGGACGACTTCCGTCGTATTTCTGGTGCATTGCAGACCAAGTCTTTCATGGACGAGCGGTCACAACCAGTTGCACCTCGTTTGCCATTCCCAACTCGTGCTTTTCCATCGGAAATGCCAAGCAGTGGCGGCTTGTTACCGGTAGGCTCGGCATTCCACAACTTGTCGCACTTGCCGACATCTTCGCACCGGTATTTTGACCCAACTGCAGCAACAAGTACGGTGGAAATGACGTCATCTGCCAGTCCCAGCTATACTTCGGTGGGATCGTACGCCCCGGCTCAATCTCAGTATTCGTCGTACATGCGTGGGGAGATGGCAACGTGCTCGTGAGCTCATACCAACCGACGTCAACGTCTACATCATACATGGCAACGTCCGAGCAGTACTCGCACTCGTTGCGACAAGAAGACGTGGATCGTCACTATGAGAGCTCGTCGCCTCATGAGATGCGTCCATCGTCTCAGCAGCAGACTCAGACGCAGTATGGCTCGAATCCAGTGCCGCCGGAGTTTACGGGGAGGAGTTGAGTGCGGTGCTGGAGCTGATGAAAGACTCGTAAAGGTTACAGGAGGGAGATGGGAGTGACGTGGATGTTTATAAGCTCTCAGTGCGTAGCCAAGTATTTTAGTTTGAGAGCAGAGGAGGAAGACGGCGTTTTTAATGGTGTAAATATGTTTCAGTAGGATTTTCATTTTGCAATGACGGTCTTGTCAATGAAGGAGATGGAAACGATTAATCTTAGTGAAGATGCGTTTTCGTCTGCATAATATGTCAACGCTTGACTCATTGCTTCCCCATCACCTCACTTGCCATCTTCCCTGGGCTACGCATTTGTCCACGGTGTCTCGAGGTATGGGTCGCTGTGGCTACCAAGGTGCATACTTGCATGTTTACTTAATACACTTTACTATCATACATATTGCTGTGCTTTGATCATGCTGCCAGCAAGATGCCTCTTCAAGAAAATGCCTCCACGTCAATTGAATGAATTGATCTTTTCTTACACTACGTTGCAGTTGCTCATTTAGGGATGGATGTTCTCTCGGAAAAGTGGTCAGTGTATGTACTACTCTCGCCCGTCTGATGGACTTCAAGATCAGCTTTGACAGGAAATACTTCTGATTGGCTTAGGAAATCGTGACGCGTTCAGGATGACGCGCTTCGTATAGCGAATCAGATGAGTTTGAAAATGTAGCCATAAAATGAAGTGGACCCTTTTGCATTGAACACCATTGAGATCAACTTGACAATTGTTGTCCAACTAAGCTCGACTCTAGCTTCTCTTTCAGCTTTGGGGAGGATGAAATGTAATTTTGACTGTCCTCGCTGAATGCTAACCCCGGTCTGCATCTCATGCCGTCAGCGCCAGTCGTGGAATGGCGGATTTTACTTCAGATGCAGCTTCGAAAACAACACAGTACGCAGAGACTTTGTCGATTCTGTGCTTGCCTCTCATCGCCTCGACGGGGGACACTGTTGATGAGTCTGGGAAGCCAAGCTACCAGTATCTGACTCATAGTTCGCGAGTGTAGACCTCTTGGCAGTCCATGCAGCGTTCATGCACAAAACATCTTTCACTCGGCGCTGACGTGATGCAAGTGACGTGACGGTGTGGTGACCACCTCGGTGTGCAGCACGCCGTCTCGAATCTCTCTTGCACATAGCTCAGTGTATCCTCAAGATGCCGACGGCAAGCATGTCCTCCCCGGTTTGTTATCCCGGGCACGTGCTGACAATCTGCAAAGGGTTCAGTGATGGTTAACACCGTGTTAATATCACACGCGGATCGGCTCAGGATTGCGCCGTACACGAGTCGCTGCAGTTAATTGCATACGTCCAGGCATTGCGATGGATCGTAATCGATGTTGTCTGTGTTGGCTTAGGAGATGGCTGCGACCAGATGTTGCATCCTCGAGGAGAATGTTCACGCGGCTCCTTCCTTGATGTTCATGATCCGTTTCATGTGCAGATAGCCTCGCACACCCCATTTCGCTGTTCACGAACATGTCTTCGTTTCCCACTCCCCAGTGCGTTGCTGCTCTTTCTTGTACTCCATGGCTTGCTGGCAGCCTGCCAAGTCGGCTGTTGCGAGGACTCATTGTGTTAGCGCCGAATGCGTGACAATTATGAGCAGGCGGCTCCCACACGGTTATTGGATTCACGCCTGCACGCCAAGCGCGAAATCATACCCGGGGATCATTTGCGCCTACGACGCGAATTTGCACCCCCAGCACCTTTTGGTGGACGACAGGGATGGCCGCTTCGCCGTCTCATTTTCTACCCTCGGCTAGACATTACTTTCGTGCCACTCTAAAGCGATTCCCTCGTCGCGGTCAAGTCGACAGCCGAGCAAGCAGCTCGTTATTGTTTGAAGCAAACGGCGGATATCACTTCCGCGACGACCTTGCAATGGCGGAAAGAGCACCCCGCAAAGACAAGCCGCCTCACGCCGCAACCTGTTCGGTGAGGCGACACAATGCGCGAAACCCGTGGCGGCTCTTCCCCTCTCCGCATGCAGACAGACATCGCTCATCGATGCAAAGCATCATGATCGCGTGAAATACGGTACCCGGGCCGTCTCTGCCTGGATGCATTTTGGCTTGACATGCCCCGCATTTCCCAGCTTGCATGCATGCAAGTGGATTCAGGGATCAAGTAAAACACGGTCATCTAGCGATGAGCTCGCACTGCCGACCTCGTGACATGTCCGAGACGCTCCCGCGACACAATAGTCATGACCTTGTCGACTTCTGCTTGTGTTTGCCAATCCCATCCGAATGACTCACCTCGACGTGCTAGCACGCCTACACTGGAGCCTAGAGCGACGCAATTCATTTTAACCGCTCGTCATATGCTGCGAGAGACAATGGACTGTAAAGCATTGCTCGCTGAGTGACACTGGCTGCTTGTACATGCTTTCCAGATGCTTATCGCCGTAATCTCCCTCGTGGTCTAATATGTAAGACATGTTAGCTCTCACTGTGCTCTTGTCTCTGGCCTGACTGGCCCGGCCACGGAGCCGAGCAGAGTGGAGCCGTCAGGAGCTGCAAAGCTGCAGAGAGTGCCGTTGAGTCCGCAAAAGTCTCACTTTCACTTTGCCTAGTGAGTCGCACTCGAAGCCGCGCTCGAACTTCGCGTTAATTGACAACCCAGCTCAACTACAGTAGCCAACCAACAGATCTTCCGCCGCCTACATCGGACCATGTCACGCGCGACACCCAAGCAACCAGTCACACAGGATCCTGCAGACGGGACCACCGTGAAGGAGGTGGCGCCGTTCCTTCGTAGCCTACGCCGCATGCTAGACGCCGAAAACCCGCGCATCCTGCGTTGGACACCGGATGGCAAGGCTTTCGAGATCCACGACATGGTGGCCATGACTAGCTACGTGCTGCCCAAGTACTTCAAGCACCGCAAGTACGCCAGCTTCCAGCGCCAGCTCAACTACTTCCACTTCCGCAAGTGGACCAAGTCTCGCGCTGTGGTTTGTACGTTCTCCAATACCTTTTTCCAGCGCGACCAACCGGCATTGACATGGCGCATTACTCGCAAGCGCGCGCTGTCAGCAGGTGCCGGTATGCCCAGAAACACTTCTCCACGGGTAAGAGCCCGATGCACTCTCCGTTCGTTCGTTCGAACCCGAACAGACAAATTACCAAACAGCTCGAGTCTCTAGTGACTTTGCAGCCAGCAACCGAGAAGGACCAGCCAGAAATGATCGATGAGGACGCGTCGCTGGCCTGGATCGACGTGTTGTACCCGGAGCTGGATCTGGGCTCGGATTTCCTGGAAGAAGACCGAACTTTCGGTAGCTTCTTCTCGACGAAGGTGTTCGCGCTGTAAGGATTGCTACACAGTGTGCTATTTAACAGCGAACAGCTGTATGCTTCACCCACATCAGAGACCATGTTGGACTCGCACCAACGCGTAGCAGCCTCGCGTTCGTACTTCGATACCCTCTTGATACAAGAAGGACGTGTAAACCAAATGCATTTCATCATCATCAACTACTAGCTATGAGTTCGGTAGCCCTTTGTTGAGTCCCTGGCAGGTTCCATCTCAAGCGGTACTGACGCCATCAAGCGGTCCTATCCTTCAGGCTCTCAAACATGTACGTTCGTCCCATGGAGAACCAGTCTGACGATTGCCGCGCCTGGCCGATCGCCACCTCGGACTCTGAGCGCCTGGAATCTAGGCAGCTTTGAAGGGATAGACACCGGCTTTGCCGTGCTTGGGATTGTGTCAAGGCAGACGCGGCACCGGCAGTGCCCCGCGGGATCGTAATCTTTATGCCTCGTCTCGTTTGCATGGACGACCATGTCCAACTGTTACCTGTGGTAGACGTCGCAACGTTTTACAGCGCCGTCGACTCAGTCGCTGGCTAGATCTCAGCGACACGATGTCAATTCTTGTGCTTGTATTAATGCATGTATTTGTCATCATGCCAATGAGTCACTCATCTACTCGTTCCAGGCTGGAATCCAACAGTGGAGAAGAGTGTGTAGGTGCCGCACAGTGGCTCTGAGTCCTCGCTTGTATGTGGTATCCACAAGAGACGGGCGAGGCGACTGAAGCTACGCTGAGTCAGCAGCAGCTGATTTACTGAGTCTCGGTGTGCCACCTCTCACAATGGCGCTTTGTATACAGTCTCCAGTACGGTCCACACCAGAGACGATGCTGGAGGAGGGAATGCAGAGGCCTGACCGCTGATACAAGCATCTCGTGAGGGACAATGCGGCGTAAGCATCTGGCTTGTGACGGCTTCAGTTCAAGGCTTTTCGTGGCACATGCCGCGAGAACATGACACCAGTGGCCTGCCCGCGCGGTCATTGCATTTATGTTGATCAGACGGGAGGGAGGAACCGCAAGCCGATCGATCGATCGACCGATCAGCAGCACCAGCATCAAGGTACTGGAGTGCTGGACAAGGGCTGGAATCCAGCCAGGAGGTTCGATGGTGATCGAGCGTCGTCATTTCATGGCTGATGGCGCTACGTACCCGGGAGCATGTCTATCACAAGTTAGACGGCAGCATAGGACAGCTCTGAGTCAGGTATCGAGTTGAAGCGTATATTGCGTGTCATTCCCCTGGCATCTCGGTGAGATCGACCGACCGACCGCCGCAACACTCATCAACTTCAAACTCGAAGACATTTTGATAGATAAACGCCTTGTACTAGGCCGGGTATGCTATAGTATTGACTGACGCGTCCAGCGCCTGCTACGCTACTTCTTGAATAAAATAAGATGCAAAACTGTTGATGTTTCTGGCACTTCAGCGTCACAACTCGGCGTACTTGAACGCGTGGTCACAGAACGACGGGTACGCGGGGTTATTGTCCAGCATGGGCTCCAGCGACGAATAGAGCGCATCCACCCAGTCTAGCGACTGATCATCCAGCAGCGGTTCTGAAGTCTGCTCGTGGAAGAGGATCTCCGACACCTCGCCGTACACGTCGCACAAGTTCAGGTCTCTAGTGAGCGTGAAAGGGTCAGTGGGCGATGGGAATGAACTGGGGCTGTTTGCCCCAGCTGGCACCTTGATGACCATAGATTTGGGTGCTTGACACGTCGGTTTCTTCGTTTTCTTGGGCGTTAGCTTGTCACCTCTTTTGGTCATAGTGGAGCTCTCCTCCGTCTTGGTCTGGTGACCGTGCAGTGACTTCTTGCGTGTGATGTGCCAGGTCAAAGCTGGCTGGTCCCGCACGAAGTTTGGGTTGGAGAATGTGCAGACGACTGCTTTGGACTTGGTCCACTTGCGGAAGTTAAAGTAGTTGAGTTGTCGTTGGAAGCTCGTGTACTTGCTGTGCTTGAAGTACTTGGGCAGCACCGTGGTCGTCATGCGTTGCATATCGTGGATCTCGAAGGCTTGACCGTCTGGTGTCCACCGTAGGATGATGTTGCTCTCGACTTCCAAGATCTTGCGTAGGCTTCGAAGAAACGGCGCCACCTCTTTGGCTGCCGTTGTGGCCACGCCAGAGGCGAGTCCCGAGCGAGGAACATTATCTTGTTTATGTTTGTCATGGAATTGGATTGGCTTTCTGAGGTACAAAAGCCGCGATTTGCACCCGTTTGTACTGAATAGATTTTGATTTCGGCTCTCGTGATCGATCGAGTGTGGCGCGCGGCGCAAAATTCAAAGTGAACTTCAGTTGGTTGAAGTGGCGAGTTTGAGCGACAGGGAAGGTCTCTTTTAAAACAAATCGCTACTTTAGACGAAATTAGAAAATAATTACGATTGTACACAATCAAACCGTTTCCCGTTACATCCAGTGCTCCACTTGAACGCCGAAGAGACGAGTCAACTATGGTCATTTATGAAAAATTGCTTCAAGTTGAAGTGAAGTTTCAGAAATAACCATGCTCCTCTCTTATTGGTATATGCTTTGCTGGAAGCGACCGCGAAGTTCTCGGGGGTGCTGATGCTGTCGTCAGGGAGAAAACCCTTCTCTGTCTATCTTATACCTGCAGGTAAAGCATCTCGAGGTGCATATTGTAAACGGCTGGCCATTACAATCTGGTGACAAGGAGCTCAATACGCGGGCCTCCGACGAAAAACAACCACTGCTGTGTAAATAAAGCGCGATGGCGTGAGGTTCGGTGCCACTCTGACGTCACAACGGGAAAGGCCTCATTACAATGACCTCGGCTGGCTACATGCACTATGGCGCCATGAGTCACCCAGACTGTCCACGGAGGAAGCGATGAACTGCATCGCCGCCTTCCAGCAGCATTGTTGTCACTTGTACTAGTCGAGTACACGATTGTGTCTCCGTCTGTTTGTTGTACTTGGGTGAATCCGTAGTGTGGCATGCCAATCTTTGTGTAACTTGAACAAACACGTAGTAAACTTCACGTGCACAGCGCAATGACATGATCATGAATAATGTTGTCATGAACGGCCACCAGAGAGAGAGAGAGAGAGAGAGAGAGAGAGAGAGAGAGAGAGAGAGAGACTGCAGCGTCCTACCACTATGGAGTGAAAACAACAGAGAACTAGGTAGCTCTACGCTTCGACGTCTATGGCGCTTGTCTAAGCCTTCGTTGACAGGATTAAGTGGCGGAATGGGCTTCAGTTTATCCAATACACTCGGCTTTGGCGCGACACTGACAACAGCCCCACTCTCTTTTTGGGTTGGAGAGTCTGACTCACACGAGCGACACGACTGCAAATCCAAGGCAACAAGCTCCATTGACTAAGATGGATCCCACGGTGCTGAGTTGAAGCAAAGCGAAGCGGCATAGCCGGCGAGCAACACGCGTAGGGTCAGTCGATGGCTGGCCAAACTACGACCGTCACTTGCATTCAGTTTCAAGGTGCTAGTCACGGGACCATAAGTCCCGCATGTACATTCCACTCTCTAATCCTCGTGAATATGACTCGGGTGCTCTCTACATGAACTGCGTTTTCATCTGGCGAAAGCTACAAGTTGTAGCTTACAAAATGAACCCCCAGCAGTATAGAGTGAAGGACCTAAAAACTACAGGTGAGTGACCCCTCTTGCTTTTGCCACGGGTATGATACGTCGAGTCCAACGACTCAGTACTCGAGCGTGGGTAAAAAGCAGCCTATACGAACAGTAGTTTTGCCGATCAGCAACAAATTCAGGGGATATCACCATCACACAGCAAGGTTGCATAGCATTTCAGGACGCTTGCGAATGCTCACTTGTGTTTATCAACAGTGCGATGTCCTTTTGCTCTGCTACATCATCACGGAAATGACGATCAGAGCGATCGGTGGAAAAATCGTTATTTCCCTGGGGCAACCGCGGCCCGCTCTCTGGGGAATGATCGAGAGCTGCGAGGTTTCCATAAGTTGCCGGTTAAGTTGGGAGTACAGAGTTTTATTTTCTTCTTCTCGGCGTCCAAACAGCAAAAAAAAAAAGAGACTTTCATCAGAGTAGAGGCCCAAAAGGCGTGCACAACCTCCTTGAACTAACATTTTGTTTACGAGTTGCCCAGCTTGCTCATGATCCATGACTTTTACTCACAGTATTAATAAGTGTGACCAGGAGTTGTACTAGGAAATTCGATCACCTGCTTCATGTTTTAATTGGAGCAGTGGCGATGCCAACTTCGAGATAGTCGCAACCAAAAATTCAAGGCGAGCCAAGATGCAGCTGATCATACGCCTGATCATCAATGCTGTGCTGCCCGTAACTCAAGTCTGCGCTAATGTTGGCGCCATAAAAGCTAGGCAAACCTGCATAACCCCTGATCATAGTCAGCCAACACAAATGAGAGACACATTCTCAATCAAAAACTCGTTAACGGAAATTCGGTAGATCGTACCATACGTGGCTGCGACTATGACCTGAAACAATATCGTTGCATGGGTAGTCCGTCTCGAAGTTTTGCCTGAGTTGTTATTATCAACAACAACAAAACGCATTACGGATCTTTGGGTAATAAAAGCGTGTTGGCTACGTGTTTAAGAAAGCAAGGACATCAAGTTTGGGAGTACAAAGCCAGATGTTAGAATCCCATTATTCTCGGTTGTTTAACCAAATCAATTATGCGACGCACTTTGGCCAACACCTCGTTCGTAAGTATAAATGTAACACCTTCTTCTCTTATCCTGCAAGGACTAAATTATCGGCAATCAGTATTCATACTTGAAACGAATTCTCAATGAAAGTTGTTTTATTTAAGGCAAAGCATGTTCACAACTTCAGTTAGCTTGCGCTAAAATGTCGTCATCTTATAAACGAGTTAGTGTACCTTGCGTGAGAAAGGCCTTACGTTTGAGTATGCGTGCCATTTACACATTCAAGTTATTAACCCCGAGTAACACAGACACTTCGTTACGTGCCGCATACGAAAACTTTGACAAGCATGTTAGGAGCAAAATCCTTCTTTTGTTTTTCGATTAGGGTCACACGTAAACTGCCAGCGCAATTCGACCCTGTTGGGAATTGACCCGGCGTGGCAGAAAGGAGTCGGGAGTTGGTTTGGTTTGGTAGGAAGGGTGAAGCGATGCGCGACCTTAGAGGCAAATTGTGAAGTGACATTCATCTTTAGACTAAAGACTGCGGTCTCTTGCTGGACTACGAAGCATTAGTAAGAGCTATTGCTGAATCTCGGCCTCATACGCTATTTTCCTTTATATAACTAGCACACCACAGCGTAGCACTGAATCTTGAATACCGGCGGCGAGAGTAATCACGAGCCTTCAGCATCAGATTCGTTGCCGTACCGACGGCACCCAGCAGCCCCGTTCGGACGGAGGCATTTCTTCACACAAAGCAGATTCGCTTGCCCAAGGCAAGCAGCACGGACACAAGGTTGTGCGCGCAATCCTTACAGACCCCGAATCAAGCCAAAACTGGGTTGTTCGCGTGACGTCGAGCCAGAGAATTACGCACGTTGGATGCGCAAGGTCGGTTTGTCTACTGCTGCTCATTGTGCCGCCGTCGGGTAGTAGCATTGCGATACTCTGCTCATTTATCTCGACATCTAATTTCCTCGAGCGCCCACATTGTTGAGTGTTGAGGGTGTGTGATGACTTTATTTCCTCGGTCGATTCGAGGTCGTGGCGAGGCGGGTTTTGCCGTGAGATAAACAGTAAAGTGAGGCCTCTAGAGGCAGCAACTACATCGGTATGCTTCCTAAGATCTTACCGCCCACCGGAAAACTGATCATCCTCAAGGACTGACCTCCACTGTCCAAAGCATTGCACTAGTTCGCCAGCAACGTTTGCTAATTTGCAAGACAAGCAATTAGCTGGAAGCATGGCTGTGTTGAGTGACGGTTAGTACACCCACAGGAACAATGTGTCGATCGTGGCAAACATGTCCGAGCGGTACCGAGAGATATTGTGAACCTGCTCGTCGGCATTCGGGGCCCCAAATGGATCGTGTGGGCCAATCCGAATTACGCGGCAACGAGTTAAGCATCATCGAGCCTCCAAGGCCCATGACGTGTAGGAGTCCATCAGGATGCACTCATTAATGAAGTAGAAATAAGCGAGCTCCAGGAAAGTCATCCGTGCTATGACCTTCGCCAGCGTGGCTCCAAACTGACCTCATGAATGTTCACGAATATAGGGTCTCGTAGTTGCTTCACTATCCGTGTTTGTAGATTTGGCCACATCGAACTTGAAAAGAGTAGACAGGGAATTTGGAGCAACATTAGCAACCAAGTGAAACCTTGATTTTGAGATGGTCAGCTACTGTTTGAGGTGGCACTTTGAAAGAACAGCACAAACTGGCTGAGATGCAAGTTCTACATGAATGAAGTGCATTTTGGAAAAGGTGTCCATGAGACCTGCGCGTTCTTCGAGTGGTTTAATCCTGTCCGACGGATTTGACTTAAATATTCAGCAATCATGCGAGCGTTATAAGGACAAGCAGTGGTTGATAGAGACCTTGTTATCCTTTTTCACGGAAATGTGAATTCCATGGTGGCCAGGCGGTAGCATTCTAACGATTCAATTAGTAATACTCCGACCGATTAACGAATATTAATTATTTGGGACGTTTGGCGTGTTTTGGGGGTTCATTATCAGCCCCTAAAGTATGCATTTGAGCTGTCGTTCGACCAGGAAATCTCGATGACAAACTTCATCTTGGAAGCTGCTGGGTTTCGGATTTTTTTTTCTTCTCGATAGTTGTTTTGGTGGATGTCCATTTCCGACGGCAGTTGGCGCACATACCATACTTTATTCTGGCTGGTTAGGAGGTTGGTGAGCGATGACCAAACCCAAAGCACAGTAAACCTCACGTGGTGGGAAATTTGATACTGTTCCTGATCTTCAAACATATCACTGAAGAAGTCAGTATGAAGTTTACACTGGATCCGAAGACAGGACTGAAAAAAACATGAAGAGAAACCATCTTCTTAATTGGCAATGACGATGAGCTTTGATAGGGTGTTATATTGCGCTGCATGGTTGACTTGATGCAGTTGTATCACGACAGCACTTATACCGAAGAAATTGCATATCAACCTATCGAAGTACCTCGAGATGTAGAGAAAGCTAGGTGGGTTCACCCACAAATGTAAAGCGCGGAATAGATTAATACATAATTTCCACGGGAGCCTTCAGGACCACAGAGCAAAATAGTCAGGTGAAGAGAAAGTGAACAATATCGCACATGTGAATTCATTGCGGTATTGTGTACTTGAAGTATAGGTTCAAATCAAACTGCAAAAGCACCGATAAGATCGTATTAAATCCCCGCGTCAGAGATGTGGATGACTTTAAAATCTGTCGTTGTACCGCGCTCGTAATGCGGTGCACTTTGTTCCCTTCCATGTAGTAACAATTAGTCCACGTGACCTATTTGTCAATAAACCCGCAGTGTCAATTAGTCCACGTGACCTATTTGTCAATAAACCCGCAGTGTCAATTAGTCCATATAACGGCCAATCGTTGTCACCACTTTCACCAGAAGAGCATTTACCTGCAGTCCCGTAATACCTGCATCAGATATTGTTCTCCCTTTTTGCCTTTAGGATTCAGTCTTTCAGCGGCATCCGCATGTGGGTAGTCGATCTGTTTGCTGCCAAAGTGCCGTAGGTGCTGGCAGACAACTGCAATTTTACTCATACACGATTGCAATGACAGTGGTGGCGAATGTGAATACGTTTTTCAGCAAAACACTGCGGTCAAATGTCGAAACCAGGAGTGACAAGTCACAAATTACGGGTGCAATCATCAATAGCTACACAGTGGATGGCTTAATACCTAAAGTCATCCGTACACTCGGACCACTTGATGTCTACATTCGAGAAGCATTCGGGTTTCCGAAAACCGAACTGAGTAGGTTGAATGTCTAATGGCGTTGAAATTTACAACCACTGCTTGGTTCTAGAATCCTGTTCCGGAGCATTTTTCATCTGTATCGGCAACTGAACGAAGTATTTCGCCGAGTCCTCCCACATCCCAACGTGGGAGGGATGCATGCAGCAGCCCCAACTGCAGCCCCATCGTGTTACGGGGGTTGCTGGATGATGCCGCCAAGGGATATCACGTGCGATTTTTCCCGAATCTGCGCTCTCAAGACTGGATCTCCCTTCTCCAATCGGTGATCCAGTTAGAACAGCACTGCATGATGCATCAAGGACGCCCACAACGAATGCTCCATCAAACACTCGTGAAAGTGATGTGGCTACGTCGCTGCCTCTTACCAGTGGTTCATGACGTTATGCTTCGGTTTTTCTTTGGAGATCTTACGGTGGGATCACGACTTTATTTTTGCGGGCCCTGAATCCAACGATTCAGCTGTGCGTTCGACCCACGTGTGATGCGATTGAAACTGTGAAGCATTGCTTCTTCACATGCCCGTCATTGACGATGATGTAGCGACAACTATGGATCCCTTGAGACAACGTCTTTGTGGTTGCTTTGGAGTGGAGACTTCTCCTGTTCCCAGACCCACACGACCTCTGGGTTGGGTGGAGGCATCATCAAGAAGTGATCCCCCTCCTGTGGCGAATACTCATCGCGATTGTATTCCATGCTACATGGCGACTTCATAATAGCCTTCATTTCCGTGAAACCCCAGCCGATTCTCTGAATATCTCCAGTATGAAGGACTCTTTTCGAAGACATTGCCACTTTATTTGCCAGCACTCCGAAGAATTTCATGTGGATGGCGCTGAGCTAACACTAGTTCTCCGCCGCTTGAGATTTCACGAACCTACCTACCGACGAGAAATCCATATAACCAGTTAATCAACTCATTTCTTCTGTTGAGAGTCACTTATTGGTGCTGTCGTGGACAGTGTAAGATCTGACCAAGGACATTAGATCTATGTATGTCGCATGGCGAATTTCGGCGAAGATGAATCTTCTAGAACGAAGCACAGGTGAAGATTATACATACATTAGACAGTTGGTCGAGGTGTAGCAATACGAGAGCCTCAATACGTTTGCAGCTAGTCTAAGTTGTTCAATCCAATCTACTTTCCAACCTTCACTCTACAAGAAAAAGGTTATTAGCCCCAACACTTTTGTGACGTAGTGCCTTGGCCAATTTCTACTTCGTTGCCTCTGGACACACGTGATACGTATACATGTCACGTTTTACAACTTTCAATAACAAAAGCCTTAAGCATGATTTGAGCACGAAGATCTTTCATGTGACCCAGCCACACTACATCAAGGAAATGGCCATTCGTCTCAACCAACTCGGTGCTAAGCCGATCTCAAATCCGCGCGACTCTGGTCTCAAGCTCACTCGTGATGACTGCCCGAAGATGCGGAGAGGAAGGAGATGTCTGAACTGCCCCACTACTCGCTGATCGGAAGCCTCCTGTATGTTACAACTTGGACTCGCACAGATGTGGCTTATGCAGCGAGCCACCTGAGCCGATTTTTAAACAACTCCGGGTCTCTGCACTGGAAAGCAGCCATCCGAGTGCTTCGCTGCCTACATTCGATTAGTGATCGCGGCATTGAGTTCGATGACAATAAGCGCTCGGCCAAATTGACCACATCTAGTGATGATGACTGGGGCAGCAATCTCGATGACCGTTGTTCAGCCTCCGGCGTGATGTTGTTGATATGTGGAGGGCCTGTTGTATACAAGTCGAAATGCCAGGCATCGGCACTCTCCTTAAATACTCAACTCACGCTCAGCTGCATGAAACTAACTTTCGTTGTTGTTCTCGGTCTTTGGTGCTTTACAATAAAGCTCTGTGGTCTCCAACATCACACACACCCATGCACATTCCAGCCGAGCCTAATCTAGAGAGGAGAATCGAGGCACATAATTTGCTGTATTTTAGTTGTTTGAGCGGAGACGATTGCGGGACGATTGTGGGCTGGAGTTTCGCTTCTAGACGACAAGACAACAGAATCTGTGGTAATCTATCTGAGTGTATCACGTGCCTTGATTACCAGCAAATAGCTTCTCAACTATGGTAAATCCTTGTCGAAGAATTTTCATTCAACGCTTGAGAAAGCCTACATTGACCATATACGAGGTGCCAATGAATTCCAGACTGTTCCAGACTGTTTCTCACCACTGGCACGTGGTCTTTGACCTGTTCAAGTCAAAGGCCCAATGGATGCAACAGTATACGCGACGATCACAATTATAATCCTACTTGCAGGTGGATTATCCATGGGGACGAGCCAGTCGCATTCACAACCACAACACAGTATCGAACCTTGAGTGATTTGTTGACTCGAACCCTCTCCACCCGATGATACACATGGCGGATTGCATCGCACACTGCTGCTCCTTCCTCAATCATAATTCGAGCATTTCTCGTTTCATTTTCCAATTCGACTCCCGGACAGCAAGTCAAGAACAAGCAAACCAAGATGCAGATTGTCAAGGGCTTCCTGATCGCTGCCGTGTTGTGTGTTGCTACAGTCAGTGCCATCTCCATCGCCACCGCCGACGCTCCTAACGACAATGGAGGCGAGTTTATCCGAGGCCGTGCCCTCGAAGAGCCACCAGCCCCTCCGACCATCTTGCCTGAAACCCCCAACCGGTGGCGTAGGGTTATTAGGTTTCGACGTCAAACTCAGTAATCTAGCATACCTCATCATCATCACCCACTTCTGGAATCCTTCGGTTCTAAATGGCACCCCTCCCAATTGGCTGAACGATGCTACATGAGCAGTGACTTGTTAAAGCAAACCGTGACCAAACACCGTCAATACCAATCTGGCTTTGAGTTCTCTCAACAGAGCTTTAAGACATGCATATCCGTTTTCTTGTTTGTGATCTAGTTTGCCTTGCTGCGCTTTCTTCTACAGAAAGCGACGACGACAGAGCAAGCAGCAATAGGCATATGATATGCTCTTGCTGTGGTTGGGTGGCAAGTTTCCAACGATTCCTCTACACTCTTTGTTGCTACTCGAAAACATTTCCGCCACAACAAGATCCACAAAATTCCAGGTAGTCTGCAGGAGCAACACAAACTGGGACTCTAACAAAACACGACTTTAACAAGTATTTAAGTACAGCGCTGCACCAAAGCCTCGAATATAGAATGCGATCTCGATCTCGTATGATGCAGCAGGCATCAAACCCTCGTCAGTGTAACTTCGTACCGCACATGCTTAACCGTGAATGCCTCTCGTAATTTGCCAAGCAGACAATAGACTGAACGAGAGTTTAAGTGACCGCAGTAGAGCGACATTTTCAAGTCTACGAAGTCATCTTTTGTTTTAGCGTTTTGAAAAAGCCAAAATAACTGCCTTCATGGGATAGTTTGCCGAGAATGTGCCACATTCGTGCACGCAGGGGGAGGCTAACCATCAGGAAAAGTATAGATATTCAAGCTGAATAGAAATGTGCTATTGTAGAGCCCTTTGTAGTATTTATTTGTCGCCATCAACTTTATGCCAGCTAGCCACAAGCAGGAAATATCTATAGTGTTTGTTCCGATCCTCCAGATGCTGTAGGCCCAGTCAGCATGCTGCAACGCTGCAATCTTCGATAACACACTTTCCATCGGCAAGTTGAGAACGTGAACTGCACAACCACCACTAAATATCAGAAACTTATTATCCAAAAGCTTCCACGCTGCGTTCATGTTATTTGCGTTATCAGCCAGCACACCGGCAACTAAAGCACCAGTCTCTTTCTGGACCTCGTTGATCACTCGCTTAAGATGTGTTGCTATATATTCTGCTGTGTGTTGCTCAGTACCAGCTTCAATCGAAGACCAGAATAATGAAGTCATTCCAGGAGCAACCACCATGAAATTCATGATACTAGCGCCGTTCAAATCAGTCCAACCATCGGTAACAATCGATACTGTGCGATGTTGTTTGATTTTAGCAATCACTCCAGCTCAGATTTCGTCGCGGATCGCAACGAGGAGTTTTCCTGACAGCTCAGCTCTTGATGGCAGCATAAACTGGGGCGCCATCATAGCAAAAAGCAAGCGAAAGCTGGGTGATTCGATGAGGGAAAATGGCAACGCACACAAGAAAAACAAGCGGGTATGAAGCAGCTCAAAAATGAACTTACTCACACTTGATTGGAGCAACCAGTTTATCACGCGCAACAGAGTGTTGTTCAGGAATGTCAGGCGTCGAAGTCACCGGTAATGCTCGTGCTGCCGCAGTAGGCATAGCTTTGTCGTACTGAATGGACAGCATACGCTTGTCAAACGGAGGCGTTTCTGAGCACGCGAGCGTGTGCTTCAGCCTATTCCGGCATGGAATGCCAGCACCGATGACCTTATTATATTTATTACACCTTGATGTTGAGTGGCTCTTGTTGTCGAGCTTATCATAGGAATCCCACATCATTCCCATTTTCCGTCCAGGTTTTGAGGAAGTGTTGTCACTGGAGCTACTAGCACGATGCTGCACGGGGACCGCTGGGTGGAGTACATCAAGAATCATACGCGCGTCTTGAGTCGAGGGACCGTCGTGGTACAACTGGAGGCCGATGAGAACTCGACGGCGATCGTATCGTTTGATTCCCTGGGGAGGTCCATGCCGCAGACGTTAGGCACGCCACCGGTGATGTCAATCGATCCACCGATGAAGATGACACCTGGGGCAGAGGGCTAGACGCCGAGAAAGATCGCTCGCCACTGCCGGGCATGATCGATGAGGATCTCGGAGAAACGCTAAATGAAAGACTGGCGATGCATCGGGGTTTGCTAAACTTTAAGTTGAGAATATCGAACCGTTTCGAACAGTGCAAATTGCTCCGAACGTTATGAACGATCGGATTGTTCGGAACCGCTGCGCGCATCCAACATTATACATGTGGCGCCAAGACGCAGTTAAGTACGAATACACTCATTGTGTGACTCTAACACTGATAGATTTTGTTGTAAATCAAACCATCGCAGTTTTCTTTAAACAAGACACTTGCTAGTTCAGCAGCTTCAAGAACGTATACATATTCCATCTAGCAGGTAATAAACCCTGCAAGTAATCCTATAACCATCACCGCCGTAGCCGTAGCCGTATGCATCAATGTCGACGTCACGTATGCTATTTGTAAGAATAACTGAGGAACGGGTACCGCTCCAATCTGGACCTCAGTAGTGATGATTTAAGTTGCTACCGATACTAATTTCCCGACAATTGGTATTATCAATTGAATCACCCTGGAGCGTATTCTGAGTGAATCTTGTGTTTATAAAGATGAAGCATGCTAACGACTTCAGTGGTCTTGCGTGGGAGGATGTAGATGCTTTAGTGCAACTTACGTTGGTGTTATCTCGACGGACGCTTCTACTTTGCGTATAAGTAGAGTCAGCCATTTGTTGTTTAGCAAGTATTGAGTACTCTTCACGCCCTCCAGCAACACCCACAACTGATTCGAGACTAGATTGTGCGACTCGAACTTTGTCTTCTTCAATTCTGTCGTGAACTCCATGCTTGCCACCATCTCAATAAGGTGTGTATCTAGGTACTTTTCTACCGACAGAATCGGCATCACAACACTAAATATTACGTCCAAGTATCGTACTAATTCGATATAGCTTGCTTTTTTCTGTAAGGAGTTAAACAATTGAAAGTGCATCAAAACCCCGAATGAACGACTATCGATTGCGATGAAGTAGTCGTCCTCAATACCTGGTACGCTGAGTCCGAGAAGACTGCCACTTTTAACAACGGTGGGATTGGCAAATAGACATACTCAAGAACATGCATTGTATTTCATCTAGCAGATGATACAACCAGCAAACAGCTTCAGCTTACTCAAACTTCAAATGCTTTCCGGCACTACGATATCAGTGCACCACGATCATCCCTTTGTTGGGCTGCTTAAAAGTCATAACGACTTTTGATGTTCTCGAGAACACGACGGAGAACCCATCCGTCCGCATCGGTCAGCTTGAGATCTGTATCCATGACACTGGAGGGAAGTCGGAACGAGGCTTGTTCTCGGCCACGTACAACTCCGGGAGTCCAAATCCGTGCCCTATCTCGTGCAGCAAAACCCTCATCTGCTCCTGGTCCATGGCATTCAACATTTCATTCACCTCAATGCGTTGGCCCCAGTCGCCACCCGCGCCAATCTCGCCCTCTCCGAACTTATCCGATGGCCACAGCGACATATCGAACGATTTGCCCTGGCATGCACTCGTGTCCGCACTTTTGGCTTGGCCTTGGTGTTTGTAGCACTCATCCGGGCATTTGGGGCTGCCTTCGTCATCGAGGATGCCTTCGTAGATCTTGCCGAGCGAGTCGTCGTTCCAGTCCAGAAGACCGGTGTCTTTCACCGCAAAGCCCACAATGGAGATGTCGATCTTCTCAAACGGCCAGCAATTGTAGCCAGCCAGCCAGTCGTTCCACAGGTTGATCTGACTCGTCAGCATGGCCTGGAACTTGGACGCCACGGATTTCGAGAGTTTCTGCTCGGTACCCCAACGCACGCAGTAGTTGAGTGAGCCGTTGTTGGTCACGAGTTGGTCGAAGATGAGGTTGGTGAAGCCCGGGACGTACTTGTTCATGACGTTGTCCCAAATCCAGTTGGCGTCCTTGCCAGTGAGGTACTTGTTCGGGCTCCCGATGATGCATTTGCTGTTCCCGGAGGTGATGTCGCCAAACGGGGCGACACTGCTGGCGGTCGACACTTGAGCGACTTCTGTCGACTGAGTCGTAGCCGTGCTCAATCCGCACGCTGTCAGTGCCAAAACGAGAGCAGAGAGCAGTTTGGTTGATCGACGTGTTGCCATGGTGGATAAAGTGATAATGAGAAGCGGGGGACGACGGGAGAGATTTTCCTACCGCCCTGGAGGGAGACAGCAAGACCAAGGGTGACTGATGATCTGTTGACCCACACGTTGTTTCGCCAAGACTATAAGATTTGGGCTCAATCACGTGTTTGTCAGTGCTTGATTGTTTTGTATTGTGAACGCTTTACGCGAGCTGTCTCACCACCGTAGTGGGTCAACGTCCGCATGCGTCGGAGTGCTTGATATGCTGGTAAACGTATGGGATTCCGAGCAACTAAATATCGTTAGCAATGAAGACATGACTGTAAATCATTGGTTCCAACGGCGCTATACTCACTTCGCGCATAGACCTTCGTCTTTTGTTAATCGCGGCTGGGATCCTTAAAACCGTATGTTGTCGACGTGCTCAGCGGTAATCACGGTACTATGCAAACACACCGCATTGCCACCCACACGAATCGCAGGCCTGGTTGAAGAGAACACAGTTATGGCGATGCCGACTGCACGACACATCGATGGAGTATGGCCCTAAGTATACCAATATAGGATTGGCCTGCCCATCGTTCGTATGCTTTGAACAGGAAAACCTTGTACTTCAAGAAGGGATATTTTACGTTGTGGTCGTAATGAGACGAAAGGACGAGTACCTATTTGCGAATGCATCATAGGAAATGCTTTCTATAAAATAAATTCCGTATCCGTATGTGTGAACGGCCTACTAATATGGTGGCCCCTTACTAAAGCCCACATGCGTCGCCTGGGATTTGACGAGCCCATCAACATATCCGTACCGTATTGACATCTGACCAGCATTGTCACGAGATTCTTGTGGAGTCTCTCGAGGTGATTGAGTGCAAGTGGTGACTATTGCTACGAGCTACTGCAAGGGCAGAGAGCAGCAACACGTTGCTTGAGCTCATTCCGGAATCTAAGGAATAAAGTCGGCAACTGCTCTGGCCAAGCAGACGTGGACGACCACACGGGCAACCTCGAGAGGCAATCTCGGGCACCTCGACACACAAAGTGAAGACTTTCTCTGCCTAAGTGCTACCAACCCCATCTTTCAGCTCACTAGTGAGTTGAAAGGTTGTGACACAGAGTGGCAAGTATCAATTTAACACGGCCATAGCCGTTAACCCCCCCAAAAAAAAAAAAAAAGAAGAAGAAGAATGTCGTGACTTCGCACTGATTTATCCTACGTGTATTATATCAGCAAAACTTTTTACAACGCACATGTAATATAGAGCACTTTAGTCCTAACGTGGCGCTGACTTGCAAATGCACGAGCATGGTCAACTTTCTTCTAATAAATGGCGACAGAGCTCGGCAAACAAAACCACAAGTAGTTAATAAAATCAAAGTACTGAATAATCGCCTCTCACTCGATCATAGAATGAAATGGTTGCCTCTGCTTATTAAATTGCGCTAACTCTTCCAGTCCTCCTTCTTGTTCCATTCATAGAATCAATTCCACATATTATACTTTGGGTTTCATGGCGGCCCCCCCCATCGTGAGGAATCCATACTTTTTCGAAATATCTCCAGGCCTCGTTCCAGTCGACCTCCAGAATTTAAACTTGAGCTTCTCAGCATTACTGCTGATTAATGTTCCGACCTTCGCAAGTTCCGTTAGCGCGGCTCTCTCTTCGTCATCGGCCGAAAGCTCCGTCGAGTCATCCTCATCAACTGTTTCTTTTCTTCCGAGGAAACGTTTCTCGGTGATGCCATTCTGACCAGCAGTGAGCGAGCCAAAGGTGACGAGTCACTGGAGATCAGCTGCGAAGTCTTGGAGTTCACAGCTGCCGAGACGGCGTCAATGCAAGCAAGCAGAGCGATTGCAATCACCAATACGACGTAGTTCAGTCGCATGCTTTTCTTGGTTATTGTTCTTCTTGGTGTTGAGACCTTCGTGCTCGAACGCAAATAGCAAACTGGATAGTTGGTGGTACCGCGATTAGCCTGCCGAAGGATTAGTTTGGAACGCATTTCAGAGGCCCGATCGATCTTGGGCTCTGCCAATCGGCTCAAGTGTCCCGTCGCATTGCACGCTACGGTAAAAAACAATTGAACATAAACTATCTGACTCAGTGATGATAAAGTCCAAGGGTTTCGACAGAACGGCCAAAAACAAGTCTGGCCTCTTGGCCAAAACCTGTGTCACGAGGACTTTAACAGCGATTTTAGCCAAAATGTAAGTGAGGTAATTTAACTCAAAATGAGCTAAATCGTCTTGGTCTAGACCAGTAATCTTCAAAAGTTTAGCCAAAAGGCATATCTTAGCCTTTTGGACTAATCCAAGAGGCAAAACCACGTTTCAGCCATAGCTGGACGAAATTATAAAGTCCCTTCTGTGCCTGGGCTCACGCCTTTTGACTTCTTGGTGTCTCGGTTTTCCCACCGTTCTAGTGTTGTGGCTTTCCACAAGATCTCGTGGTGGCAATACTCTTGGTACGTGGGGGCCTCTAAGGCGCCGATATATACCCAGATGGATGGATGGGTGGTTGGCACTTGTTTGTTAAGTTCAAGTACTGCTGTCTGCGTGCTTATTAATACCGTTAGTCAAGGGGGGTTAACGGCTATGGCCGTGTTAAATTGATACTTGCCACTCTGTGTCACAACCTTTCAACTCACTAGTGAGCTGAAAGATGGGGTTGGTAGCACTTAGGCAGAGAAAGTCTTCACTTTGTGTGTCGAGGTGCCCGAGATTGCCTCTCGAGGTTGCCCGTGTGGTCGTCCACGTCTGCTTGGCCAGAGCAGTTGCCGACTTTATTCCTTAGATTCCGGAATGAGCTCAAGCAACGTGTTGCTGCTCTCTCTGCCCTTACAGTAGCTCGTAGCAATAGTCACCACTTGCACTCAATCACCTCGAGAGACTCCACAAGAATCTCGTGACAATGCTGGTCAGATGTCAATACGGTACGGATATGTTGATGGGCTCGTCAAATCCCAGGCGACGCATGTGGGCTTTAGTAAGGGGCCACCATATTAGTAGGCCGTTCACACATACGGATACGGAATTTATTTTATAGAAAGCATTTCCTATGATGCATTCGCAAATAGGTACTCGTCCTTTCGTCTCATTACGACCACAACGTAAAATATCCCTACTTCTTGAAGTACAAGGTTTTCCTGTTCAAAGCATACGAACGATGGGCAGGCCAATCCTATATTGGTATACTTAGGGCCATACTCCATCGATGTGTCGTGCAGTCGGCATCGCCATAACTGTGTTCTCTTCAACCAGGCCTGCGATTCGTGTGGGTGGCAATGCGGTGTGTTTGCATAGTACCGTGATTACCGCTGAGCACGTCGACAACATACGGTTTTAAGGATCCCAGCCGCGATTAACAAAAGACGAAGGTCTATGCGCGAAGTGAGTATAGCGCCGTTGGAACCAATGATTTACAGTCATGTCTTCATTGCTAACGATATTTAGTTGCTCGGAATCCCATACGTTTACCAGCATATCAAGCACTCCGACGCATGCGGACGTTGACCCACTACGGTGGTGAGACAGCTCGCGTAAAGCGTTCACAATACAAAACAATCAAGCACTGACAAACACGTGATTGAGCCCAAATCTTATAGTCTTGGCGAAACAACGTGTGGGTCAACAGATCATCAGTCACCCTTGGTCTTGCTGTCTCCCTCCAGGGCGGTAGGAAAATCTCTCCCGTCGTCCCCGCTTCTCATTATCACTTTATCCACCATGGCAACACGTCGATCAACCAAACTGCTCTCTGCTCTCGTTTTGGCACTGACAGCGTGCGGATTGAGCACGGCTACGACTCAGTCGACAGAAGTCGCTCAAGTGTCGACCGCCAGCAGTGTCGCCCCGTTTGGCGACATCACCTCCGGGAACAGCAAATGCATCATCGGGAGCCCGAACAAGTACCTCACTGGCAAGGACGCCAACTGGATTTGGGACAACGTCATGAACAAGTACGTCCCGGGCTTCACCAACCTCATCTTCGACCAACTCGTGACCAACAACGGCTCACTCAACTACTGCGTGCGTTGGGGTACCGAGCAGAAACTCTCGAAATCCGTGGCGTCCAAGTTCCAGGCCATGCTGACGAGTCAGATCAACCTGTGGAACGACTGGCTGGCTGGCTACAATTGCTGGCCGTTTGAGAAGATCGACATCTCCATTGTGGGCTTTGCGGTGAAAGACACCGGTCTTCTGGACTGGAACGACGACTCGCTCGGCAAGATCTACGAAGGCATCCTCGATGACGAAGGCAGCCCCAAATGCCCGGATGAGTGCTACAAACACCAAGGCCAAGCCAAAAGTGCGGACACGAGTGCATGCCAGGGCAAATCGTTCGATATGTCGCTGTGGCCATCGGATAAGTTCGGAGAGGGCGAGATTGGCGCGGGTGGCGACTGGGGCCAACGCATTGAGGTGAATGAAATGTTGAATGCCATGGACCAGGAGCAGATGAGGGTTTTGCTGCACGAGATAGCACCCCCGGAGTTGTACGTGGCCGAGAACAAGCCTCGTTCCGACTTCCTCCAGTGTCATGGATACAGATCTCGCTGACCGATGCGGACGGATGGGTTCTCCGTCGTGTTCTCGAGAACATCAAAAGTCGTTATGACTTTTAAGCAGCCCAACAAAGGGATGATCGTGGTGCACTGATATCGTAGTGCCGGAAAGCATTTGAAGTTTGAGTAAGCTGAAGCTGTTTGCTGGTTGTATCATCTGCTAGATGAAATACAATGCATGTTCTTGAGTATGTCTATTTGCCAATCCCACCGTTGTTAAAAGTGGCAGTCTTCT